>OMKZ01021025.1:0-14746 GCA_900302535.1 Neoniphon sammara | reverse complement strand
CAAACGAGAAGTGAATAAAAGAGGGTTTGTGTCCACTGCGCGCCTGAAGGTATTCGTAAACAGATACTTTAGCAACATGCCGTCGTAAAGCGAGCCATTCTTCAGCCGAACAGTGTCTTAACACTACATCGAATTGTTATTGTCTGTTTCAAGGGTATTCAAAAATTAGAGAGATTAATGAGAGATTAATGAACAATAAGCAGTGTAGGATCCTTGCACAGGGATGGATCAGGATCAGAGAAAACACATGGGGATTTTTTTTTCTTCTCAAATGTTTTCTCATATTTGTGTGTTGGGCATATTTCCTTATGGCTATTTTTTGGTGAAAGTGTTAGAGGGGCAGAATTTGGGCTTTGGCTATTTATTTGTGTGTATATTTGTATCTGTACTTAGTTTGTGTCTGTTTTATTTGCTGTGCGCTGTGAACTTAACTATTTTTACTGTAAGTGTAAATGTTTTATAAACACGAGACGTTGATAAACCATTTGTAATACAATGCAAAAATATGTTCTGATTAACCATTTTCCAAAATGTTGACTTTTTGGAGATGGAGTGTTTCTGCATGACACCAGCAATATGTGAGCGTGTGTTCACTGTGCCTAGTGTACAGTATGTGGTGTGTGTGGTGTGTACTGTGTGTGTATTTGTTCCTTTTACCCTGCTGGGTATCAGGGCTGGTAGAGCCACAGGCTGTGTGTGCCCGTCCCGTCCCATCCAGTCCTGTCCAGGCTGCCAAAGCCCCCGTCCCGTGAGCAGCATCTATCTGCCACATGGCTGGCTCAACAGGGACCGGGACAGGACAAGACCTTCTCCCTCAAGGCTATAGCTTTTTGAGAGCTCTTCTCTTCTCTTCTCTTCTCTTCTCTTCTCCTCTTTTCCTCTTATCTCTGCTTCTCTTTTCTTCTCTTCTTCTTTTCTTTATTTCCACTTTCCTTTTCTCTCCTCTGCTAATTAATCATATGTTCTTCTCATCTTCCTCCTCTTCAGTCTTGTCCTATTTTTTTTGTCTTCATGTCTTTCTCTTGAACACACACAAACACAAATGCTAGTTCGCACATACTTTATCACACACAGACTCACACACACTCCCATGCCTAAGGCTGTGGGGCAGCATTCTGGCTCTGTGTGGATTAATCTGCTCCCTGCCTGCAACCGAGCTGCCACCACTCTCTTCTTGTCCCAGGACAACGCGCACACACACACACACACACAAACACAAACAGGATCACCATGTAGACAGTCTAAATTCGTATACATCTGTGTACCTTTTTTTTTGCATAAAGAAACACAACACACGGCACACACAGCCCCACTGCACCGACTCTGGAAAAAACAGCCTTGTAAGCTGCTCTGAATTTCATAAACTGAACTCCTGACTGTGTGTGTGTGTGTGTGTGTGTGTGTGTTTGTGTGTGTGTGTATGTGTGTGCGCGCATCTCCTCCCCTAGCTGCAGGGAATGAAACGACACCAAACATCTTCTAGTTTGCCTCGCTCTCAAAACTTTCCGAATTTGATGAGGATGGATAAATATTCCATCTGTTGTGCATGTGTGTGAGTGTGTGTGTGTGTGTCTGACAGTCTCCCAGCAGTCTAAGCCAGTGTTATCCCTCCAGCCGTACGAATCAATTGTGTATCTGGAGCTGGCGGCGCACTTAGTTTCTCCTAGTGCTGCACTGCAACTGCCAACAGGGTGACCAGCTTAATGCACGCACACACACACACACACACACATACACACACAGCGAGATACATACAATAGCACTCACAAACTTTCACTCGCACGCACACGCAGGAATGCACACACTGAGGCAGCCGCCTGCATCATTAGCAGTTTTCGTGTTGCATCTTTGAGTTCATTCAGTTAATGGCCAGCTCTCTGTGGCGTTCAGCGACTCTGTGAACTCCCAGACTGCTGTTTGGCTTGCGCTCCGTCTCCCAGATGGTCACAGTGCACACTGATGTTCAACATGATTTACAGTTGTAGCGTTGGCAATGGACCCTCATGTGAACCCAACAGCAGTATCTTCGAGACCGCCGAAATGCTCAGGTGGTTGAAATCAGGGAGTTCAAAGGTTCAGAGCTTATTTTCATTTGACACATGGGACCACAGGTTTTTCAAAACAGCTCAGTTTGGACTTAAAATTCTTCTGTTTTCATTGAAAGTATAACTTGCACCACTGGGTATCTTTAAATGTTGCTTATTTGTTGGTTATACATCTTAAGAATCAGTCAGTCTAAAGATTTTGGACAAATATCTATTCTATTGTATTCTATTGTATTCTCTTGTTTTCTATTCTGTCTTAGCTGACTGTGTTTTTATGTTCTACTCCTAATAACAAATACCTCCTTTCTTATTTTGTTGGTTATTCATCTTAAGAGTCAGTCAGCCAGAAGTTTGGACAAGCAAATTTCTATTCCATTCTATTCTATTCTGTCCTAATTTAGCCAACTATGTTCTCATGTTCTATAGTAGCAAATACGTTCCACTCCAGCCACATAAAATGTCAGGAAAGTTTAGTGTGTCCTTTAAATCACCTTTGATGCTCTGACTTACTGTACAGTTTTGAATTTACTTCAATTGTGTGAAAAATATCTTAATTTTGTGACTGTGTTCATGTGTGTGAGTATCTGTGTGGATGCATGCGTGTGTCTATGAGTGTGTGTGCGCGTCCAACCTCTCTGGCCCATTATTAGCAGTGAAGACATGTTATTATTATTGGCGAGTTGTACAACATATGCTGCTCTGGCTGCTCTCCAGCCCTGCCTATCTGTCCGTCAGTCCCACATATGCGACACGTCGTGCACTCGCGCACACACACATGCACATTCATCAGAGTTTAACATGTTAATCACTGCGCTCATTATGTTAATGAGGGCCGCACTAGCACCTGAAATGCCTCGCTCCGTGCTTCTCTTCTCCTTCCTTCCTTGCTCCTCCAGAGGTGAGCGACAGAGCACCTGAGAAGATGAAAGAGAAGGAGTGAGCGAGTGAAGACATGATTAGAGGATGGAGGAGACAGGATGGGACAGGATGAAGAGGATAGCATGAGAGGGGAGAGCAATCAGGGAGCTGGGTTAGGACGGTAGCCCAGACATAAGACTTTGATATAGGAGGGATTTCTCTCACTGGCCCATTTCTCCATTACACACAAACACACACACACACACATATGCACACCATCTCATAATACCTGTGCTAGCGAGCTTGGAGGTACGACTGGCCTTGACTGGTGTTGCGGGCTGTTTCTGCCTTTGCATCCAGGGACTTTCCTGTCTGGCCCTGCCAGGGAAGACGTGCTGTGCCAGAGAGAGCTGGCAGGGAGCAGAGGGGGCATCTGCTGGGCCACGCAGCTCACTGTCACCCTTACAGTAGCAGGGGCCTCTGAAGACATGCCACCCCATGATGTTTCCCACTGTATCCGTCCGTGTGTGTGCAACTCCATGTGTGTTTGGGGAACACCTTGGTCATCCTCGTGTGCTGAAATTATTGCCCTTTTTGTTTATCTTAGACAACTTTTCCTAATTTTTCTGTGAGTCTTTTGGTCCCTCGAGCCCCAGACCATATTGACATTCCTTTGCTATCTTTCCCCATTCCGTCTTCTCGTCTTATCTGTCTCTCTTTACCAAATACCTTGGGCACTCTGTTGTGTCTAATAAAATAAATGTAGAAATGAAAGCAGATGCCCAATAAAAGCAATGTCCCCATAAAAAGCAGACATGCCAAAAGCTGATCTCCGTGTCTGTCGCTCTCTACCATCCTACCCTCTCTACCATCTTCAGGTCCTGGAAGACAACGACTACGGCCGGGCGGTGGACTGGTGGGGGTTGGGTGTGGTGACGTACGAGATGATGTGCGGCCGGCTGCCCTTCTACAACCAGGACCACGAGAAGCTGTTTGAGCTCATCCTCATGGAGGACATTAAGTTCCCACGCACGCTGTCGGCCGACGCCAAGTCCCTGCTGTCCGGCCTGCTCATCAAAGACCCCAACAAACGGTGTGTGTCCAGGCAGGAGGCGGGGATGTGAACCTGAACGTGTGTGTGTGTGTGTCTGTTTCTGTGTGTGTATTTGGTCGTAGCACTGTGTAAATCAAAATTAGAAGGTGCTTCTCTGTAAGGTGAAGCAGCGATTGAGAAAATTAAAAAAATAGCACAGAGTAAATAGTTACAGCCACAAAGATACAACAAATAGAAACAATTTCAGATCAGACAAATAAATGAATGAATGAATGAATAAGTAAATAAATAAATAACAGGCAGGGCAATAAAAATTAGATAAATTAAAGCCCAAGATTATGAAAGGGCCTTACAATAAAAGTAAGTTTTAAGAAGCAATTTAAAAGATGACTTTTTGCTTAGTAATGCACTGGCATGCCCAACTTTTTAACTTTAATTTTTTTGATTGCTCTATTTTTGTTGTTTGATTCAATTTATTTATTTAATTTATTTAGCTGATCTCAGTTTTGTTTTATAGTATTGAAGGAAATGTAGCTATTCCATAATCATTCTCTTTTCTTCTCTTCTCTTCTCTTCTCTTCTCTTCTCTCCTCTCCTCTCCTCTCTTCCTTTCCTCTCCTCTAGGCTTGGCGGAGGACCAGACGACGCTAAAGAAATCATGAGACACAGTTTCTTTTCTTTAATTGACTGGCAGGATGTCTATGATAAAAAGGTATGGAGTAACATGGCGGCTCAGCCATGCATTTGCAATGCGTGTTTGAATCTGTAATTGAATCCTTTGTTCCTTGCCATCCTTTCTTTGTCTCTTCCATCTTTACTGTCACTCTGTGCTGTAAAGCAGCGTAAAAGAAGCCAGAAACCAAACAGGTATACCAAGCTTAACCTCAGTGGAAAAATGCTCCTAACTTGATTTATGTCAGTTTTATACCTTTAAAACTCTTTCAGTAATAGGTGTTCATCTCCTTTTATGTATAACCATTACTATAGATTAAGTAAATATGTGTCTCAGGTTTTCAGTTTGAAGCACTAACTTACTGATTTGTGGACTGCGTATGTTGAACACAAAGTTTTACAGTAAACACTATTTGTACAAGGAGGGAGGCGGGGAGGGGTTCAATCTCACTAAAGCCCAAAGTTATGTGACGCATATTGCACATGAACACACGCTATATATGTGCACATGAACACACACACACACACACACACACACACACACACACACACACACACAGTCGACAAGAAAAGAAACTGCAGGGCATTTTGGAGAAGTGTGACCTTATGTTCTCAAGGTCTCTCTCTTTGTGTGTGTGTGTGTGTGTGTGTGTGTGTGTGTGTGGGTGGGTGTGTGTGTGTGCATGAGAGTGCTCTACTGACACCTCTAAGTGTAAGCCAGGGGCGTGTGGCAACACATACATTATGTTACACAGGTGCTGCGTCTCTTCCTTTACATTTGATATCTTCCCTCCTTTCTGGATCAATCACCTCTCTTCCCTCACAGCTCCTCTCCTCTCCTTTCCTCTCCTTTATTCTTTTCTCCATTCCTCTTCTCAATACTATATTCTTTTATGTTTCCTTATGGCTGCACACATCTTTTGTCTCTGCATGGTTCTCTGGTCTCTGTTTTGTTTCATTGCTCTGTGGTTGTCAGTTTTGGCGTAAACAGACAAAGAGGCACAGTTTTAACTTAAACTTTCCCCCTCTCTGTCCTTCTCGCCTCTCTGCCTCAGCTGCTCCCTCCTTTCAAGCCTCAGGTGGCATCGGAGACAGACACCAGATACTTTGATGAAGAGTTCACAGCCCAGACCATCACAATAACTCCACCAGAGAAATGTGAGTCTCAACTCTCTCTCTATGTCGCTCTCTACTTTCTTCTTATTCTTTTCTCTTCTTTGAGTATTTGTCGCCATGTAAAGGTGAAGGTGAGATGTCAAATTTCAATTGACATTTGTACATTTTGGCTAAACTTGAAATAATTTCTGATAGTAATTGTAGAGGATAATAATGATAACACTCTGCAGGTTGGAATAAATCATTGCACATTTATGGATTTTATAAAGCTGAAAGTAATGAAATGATATTAATTTGGTGTGTTCAAGTGAATTATGTTACTAACTATGGATTTAAGCAGGTAATCAGTAAGAAATGACATTTTGATAGTAACCCTCCTAACCATGTGTCTTCGTGTGTGTCTGCACGCGTGTGCACGTGTGCTTGCTCTTTTTCTTGAGGTGAGACATTGTCACTTGTCTTAACTGAGGGAACAAACACTCAAACTGCTGTTGTGTGTTTATCCAAGTGTCTCTGTAATAGTCCCCAGGCCACATGTAGCTCTTCACAGGCTTTTGAAATAAAGATATGGGTTTTAAAATGTTTGGCACTGAATTATGCATGAGGAGCACCGATGTGTTTTCTCGGCATTAATGTGAGGTTCCACTTGTTTCGTAGGTCGCACATCAGTTAGTTAGAGAGACTGGCACATCAAATACACACTACTTAATTGATTTACATTCTGTTTATATCTACAGTACTATCATGCACCACAAACTAGTGCTTTGTAATGTGTCCGTGCTTTATAATATGATTTTATGCCATATTACATATTTATGTCAAAGCACAATTTATAACTGAGACAGTATTTGAGAAAGGTAATACATTTCTGCAACCAAGAGCCCAAGGACAAGTTACATGCAACATGGAGCACAAACTGTTTCCCAAATCTGGATTTGTGGGTCAAACACATTTTCTCTACAGGGAAAATCAATTGTATTTTCACATAATCATTCCTCTCATAATATGTGATTCAAGATGCATGTAAAACCTTTTTATTTGCACATTTCTTAAATGGGACTGGATCCACTGAATCCTAAACAAATTCTACAAAAAGCAAACAGTGCTGTGTACATTACATACGTCACAGCTGTGTCACCTTTGACCGGCGTTGATTTTCCCGCTAAATTTTAGATTAAAAAAATACCCAGTTTACAAGTGTATACATATGTGCAAAATTACTTGATCTACCCTGTTTGTAACATCGTAAATTGTATGACAGGTTATCAAAACCGCTTTTAATTTGGGAAAACTGCATTAATTTCTTTTGTAAACAATTGATTTCATGATCTGTCTGTCTCAAAAATACTAACAAATCAGAGACAGATGACGACAGGATGTCTGAGGCCTCTTTTCAAAGAATATAACTTTGACTTTAACTGTCGCCCCCAGCCTCGTCGTATGCAACAGTAAAGTGGTGTCCCTCCCCTCTGAAACTGCAGAGTCTGTCTTTAACTGTGACTCCTCCTCCTGTCTGCTCCCTAGTTGACGAGGATGGGATGGACTGTCTGGACAACGAGAGAAGACCTCATTTCCCACAGTTCTCCTACTCTGCCAGCGGGCGGGAATGAACTGCCCACCACAGTGACATCATCACAGCTGGTCTCTGAGGTCATCATTGTGGGACAGCAGGGCCCACAGCTTTGGACCTACCCAGCCTGACTGAAAGGATCGTGCCCTTCTCCTCCTCCTCCTCTCCTCCTCCTCTCTTTTTCACCTCTTCACTCCTACAGTACCCTCTCTCATTTTGGGTTCTTGAATTTTTGTGATTTCCCTTTTTGGAGAAACGCTTTCCCAAAGGTACAACCCCAACGCCCGCCCCTACCTCCCCCAGGCAAATTTACTCCTTAATCTGCACTGCAAACATAGGTCATCTGAACTGTGATCAGTTGTAATGTCCCTTTAATGAAGGGAGCTTCACCAGTGACCTGCTGTGCTTTGACATGTACCGGTCCTCTCAAACCCAAGTCTAAAAACAAATCAGACACACAGCTGAGTTGTCAAGTTATCAAATTAGCTAATAGCTGATGCTTTTCTAAGGAGATGGTGTGTGGCTTCTAATCTGTATGAAGGAGATACAGAATTTTAAGTCATGTTAAATCCAAACTGCCATTACCGGTTGTCTCTCAGGCTCTAACAAACAGACACACATATACTTAGTATACACATAGGTCCGATTACTATTTAAAATCCTCAAAGAAAACAAATGTGGGATTGATTGAAGCTGCCTGGCGTAATCCCACTCCTCTCCTCTTATTGCAGACAGGCTCGAGCAGGATTTGACTCAGGTTTGCTCAGTGCAATTCATTATTATTGTTGCTGCTACTTCAACTATTACTACTACCACTACAACTACTACAGGTACTACTACTCCTAGTACTATTACTACTACTGCTACTAAAACCAGGTGCTACTCTTCTAGCTTTATTCTGCAGGTCATAATACAGGCGCCAGCAAAACATCAACCACCTCTATCAATGTTTGTGCTTGTACAGCTGCAGTATGAGCACTGCTACTTCTAATGTACAGCTATTATACATCAACTCTCTAGCTTAAGACAATACTGGGATGTCACGCTCGTTTCTGTGTGTGTGTGTGTGTGTGTGTGTGTGTGTGTGTGTGCGTGCGTGTGTGTGCGCGCGTGCTGTACTATTATGGGCTTGTGTTTAAGAAGACACCTCAAAGCACAGCAGTTCTGTGGGCTAGAAGCTCCTGAACGATGAGCTTTACTACATTTCCCACGATGCAGTGCTCGCTCAGTGGCCATTTATCGGTCAAACTAGAGGTGAAAACGAGAGGAAGCTGGTTAGTTTGAATGTTCTGTCTTGGGGTTTTTGAATTTTCTCCAATGCAAATCCCTCTCAGTTCATATCTCTACTGTCCCAAAAGGGAAAAAAATGGTACTTTGTGTACATGATGGAAAGCTTTACCGTGGCATATCATTATCATGGCTTGGGAACCACATGCCTGTACTTTTCTGTCATTGTGCCGAGCAGGTAGAATGCAGTAGGAAGAGATTCACCACATTTGCCAGAGAGAAATCGAAAGCCAAGGTGAGGGAGCGGGCATTGGCTGGCATGGGAGGGTACAGGTGAAAGCTCCAGGAATATGATATGATATGGCATATTATAATGTGATAACCTATGACTTAGTGATGATTAAGGGTGACAGTTCAGTACTGGCTGATCTGCTGTTTCCTGTGAGCTGTTTGTGAAAGACGATGAATTTTGAAAAGACGTTATGGTCTTTGTGGAGGTATGCATCAACTGTTATGGGTTTACACCAATCACAGCAATGGCTATAATATATATGTTCTATTTATTGTTCTACTCATTGGTTTTATATTTAACTTTTTGTATCG
The DNA here is from genome assembly GCA_900302535.1 of Neoniphon sammara. NCBI lineage: Eukaryota > Metazoa > Chordata > Actinopteri > Holocentriformes > Holocentridae > Neoniphon > Neoniphon sammara. The sequence continues at coordinate 5,601 of OMKZ01021025.1, read as the reverse complement.
TTACATTATTCTATAAAAAAAAAAATATTGTTATTTCTGACCAGTCTTAGGGCTGAGAGAAAAAGGCACCTCGAGAAAAAAAAAATGGCCGAAGAATGTAGGAGGGAAAGCAAATCGCCTTCCTGCTCCATTGTTTATTATTATGATGTTTGTTTTGTTTTTATGTTGTTCAGTGACCAAAATGTGACAGCAACGAGGTGGCAGCACACATTAAAGGGACAGTGGAGGATAAGTTTTGAATTAAGGCCATCACCACAGCTTTTGCTGCAAATTTCTGGGGGGGGGAAATATTGTTGGCATTTGGGGTGGGAATAGGGGACCCAAAATCTTTTTTTTTTTTTTTTTCTTTTTTTTTAAAGTCACCTTTTCTTCTCTGTCTCCAGCTCTTTAATTTGCAGTTTAGATACCAACTGAAGCATTTCCTTATACAAAATTAGAAAATCTTTTCATTCAACATCCAAATTATCACACAGTAGTTTTTCCTCACTTTGAAAATACACACAAAGGTGTATGTTTTAGAAAGCATAATTCAGAATGAAAGAGGAGGTGAAAGTTGAGCATAAGGAAAAAAAGTACTCTACAGAAGTCTGCATGCACAGCGTTAAGGATGGAAACGACTGCGTACTGTAAGTGCTGTGCTGAAAGTGTGACAAGGTGATAGAGAAAGTTGACAGAGAGGCACAAGAGTTAAATTGTAATGTCGGGCACCTGATCGTGAACACACTGTCTTATATCGATGAGCTTTGAAGGCAGTGTGATGGCTTCAGTGTTTTTTTGTTTTTTTTTTTAACGTGTGAAGGTAGCCCCAGTTTGAGTGTGTTCTGCCCGTCCCACCAGTTTGAAAACTGCAGTGCAATGGGCAGAGAGAGCAGTGGTGGAGAGGAAGTCAGGAGGAGCAGCAGTCAAATCAGTTTGATTATGTAGAGTCAAAGTTCAACACGATGAAACATGCAGTGATGTTCATCTGCTTTTGATTTTTAGCCCTGGATAAAAGAATTATTGACCGAGCGACTGAAACATCGTCAGCTCAATGTATGCACTTAAATATTTTAGTTTTAGGAGAGAGAGCGAGCAGTGTTTTGTGTTAAAATTGCCATTTCTCTGTGTAGAGAGTAGGGCCGATGAGAGTCGTACACAGTAGAGGAGACGCAGGAGGCAGTTTTCTGGTGGCAATATGAGCACTGCACCACCCCTGGGCCGTCTCTCTGTCTTTGATGTGTGCTGTTGTCTCTCTGGTCTGGACTCTGTGGTTTTTCAGTCATCATGTCTTCCAGTCAGACCTCACTCAAGTAGGATTTCAAATCCCCACAATTTCTTTGTCTTCAAAAGCCTGGAAAGCCTTATTATTTGGCAGTGGAAGAGCTCAAAAAAAGTCAAAAACTTGTACATCCAGCACTTCAGAGTGGAGAAATTGATCCAGTTTTTAGGACTATTTTTTATTAAAGATTTGGCATCTCTTTTGACTAAGGTCTGCATCCAAACAAACATCATTTGTGTTCGTAAGCGTTTTTCATTGAGGGAGATAAAACTATCTGGATGACAGTGATAAAAAAAAAGAGAGTACTAGGGGATTTGGTCTTATTAGGCATAGGAAATTGTATTCCAGTATATTTATTTGAATGTTTTTATTATTATCATTCTTGATGGATAACTTGAATTTCTTTTTTTATTTAATTTATTTGGTTGTCGCTTTGTTTTGTTTTGGAGTCTAGCAGTCAGGGGGTATAGTGTTTCATACTGCGATTAAGGTCTTTAAAGAGTTCGTTCTGAAAATACATGCCTCCTCCTTCCTTTTTAGATATCTCTTAAACCACACATTAGCTGTATTTCAGCTGCTTATGCTTTACTCTTGCACATCCATTAAATTCCTATAAGCAAACGCTAGCAAAGACGCTTTGTGGCAGAGAGTATAAAAGGATGGCGCTGGCCTGCATGCTGTAGTTCTCCTCTGTCCGTACTATCAGTCCTGAGTCAAAGTAGCACTTAGAACTCTTATGAAAAATACTTCTCTGTGATCGATTGAGCCTGTCTGGCACAGCTGAAGCAGTCGAATAGTTCAAAATGAGTACAAATCCTACCCAGCTGGCATTCCCGACAGGCTCAAGTAAACGCTCCAAGTATTTGGAAGGATTTCAGCTCTGATTTGACCCAGGTCTGTGAGCAACTGAGGAGTTCTAGCTGTATGTCTGCGCTTAACGCCAAAATCATTAGAAACCAGAGTTCATAAAATACCGCTTTGTAGCTGTGGCCACACCACTTTCACATCCATCACTTTTTTATGTGATTCAGAGGAATTTCATTCAGCCCTACTTTAAAGTAAGATTTTAGCTTCTTTTTTCTTTTTCTTTTTTTTTTTTAAGAAAATGTGAATTTGAAAGCACACCCCCCCCCCCATGCAAGTGGTCCCTTTGATGTTGCTCTGATGTGTAGAGTTGGCAGGACCTGGGTGATTGTGTCCCACATGCCAGAGATGTCCTAACTGGGGCAGAAACAGAGGAGCCAGTGCTGTCACTGCAGTCTGAGAGTGGGATATGAATCATGAACAGTGGGAATTTGCAGTAAAGTGGTCAGTCTTCATGCACCATGAAAACCCACTGAGGAATCATTGCACCTCCACTTCTCTGACTCCACTGATGTCAATGACTCCTCCTCTCCTGCTTTAATATTTTTCCTCTCGTGAGCCCTCGATCTCTCCCTCCTGTTCAGTCCTCCTCGCAGATCCAAGTGCGCGTACTGGCAGCAGCAGAGAAACAAAGCCAGAAATGGTTGATAGTCTTAATGCTTAGCCACCTCTAAGGAAGTTCTGCTGTTTGCGTAAGAATTTTCCTTTTCTGTCTGTGGCTGACTGTAGATGTCAGAGGTCACACTTAGTCGTTTTCCTCCCACTAAGTGGAGCAGGTGGAGCTCAGTAATCCTGTTCACCAGTGTCAGTGTGGGTTATGCCCTTTATAACTGCAGGGTCGTTACCGTCATGAATTAGTCGCGGGCATCCATCAGTAATTCAGCTTGGTCTCAGTTCATCAGAGGTACTCAGAGTGGATATTGAAATATGGTGTCAGCCTCGTCCTTACAGCTTTATTCCATACTAGTGCCGACTGGTGTGAATCCACAGTATGTGAGATGTTTGACACTGCACTGACAGTGTTCACACTTAAGCTGCTACTGTTTGTACTGTACATCTAATACAGAACAGATCTGACTCCAATAGTATTTTAATACCACGTAGAACCCTTTCAAAGACTTCAGCTGCTCTTAATGGATCTTGACCACTGTTAAAGAAACAACAGCATCAGCCAAAAATTACAAACCACGTTCCGCCTGGCATTTAATGCAGACATTAAGTAAACTGCTCGAGTATTTGGAAGGACTTCTGATAGTATTTGACCTACGTCTAAGACAGAATCCCTTCCCCCCTTCCCTCTCTGGTACTAGTGTATTATCATTATTAACATGAAAAAGCATGAAATGCATTTATTTATACACAGCAAACAAAAAAGGCAAAGAGAAAAAATATTACAAAGTGTAACTGACTTTTAATTTCAAGTCCATTTCCATCTAGCTTTACAGTTTCGTGTGACATTTCTTGACAGTTGCCAGCTGTTAGCAGAGTGGGTCATGTTTCCTAAAAGCATCAAAACACTCAAATCAGCCTTGTTCTATTACAAGTCAATGGAGCACAGATGATTTTAACACCAAGATAATATTGGGAAGCCCAGTGGATCCAGAAGGATTCACCAAAAAGGAGATCAAATAGCTAAAGACAGCAGCCTTTATCTGTCCCTCATGCTACAGTATCAAGATCCAGTGCTACTGGCCAGTAGGACCCACGAGGATGTGAAAACAACAAATTACCATCAACATGAAGCTGTTTTTTACACTGTACATCCTTAGTATTTTTACACATAAAATGTATATGATAGGGATGCACATTATTTTCCTTCTTACAGACGGCTTCAATAAAGCACTATGTCAATCTGCTATTATGGTGTGTGGGTTTCTTTCTTTGGCCGCAGGCGGAAAAATTGACAGTAATGGTTGATGATATCTATTTTTACCTGCAACTTTCAACACAGTCCATTAAAAATGAAGTGCAGTGATTCCATTCTGCAGTCTGCACACGTCCAACTTCGCTTGGAAATATCCTTGAAAGTTAAAGCTTTTCTTCTGTCAAAACACACCTCAAATAATTAAAATTGGTTCTAAAAATCTGTAAAAATGTAAAAACTGACATCCGAAAAAATTGGATTAAACTGATCATTTATACTTTATGTTGCAGCTCTAGAGCTTATTTAAGTCTACTGTAAAAAGATAAAATAAAAACACATACTGGACACAACGTGGTGCATGTAACTAATCAAGCCGTGTGAAAAGAAAATGATTTCACATTGCTAGTCAGCAGTAACTATCAGTTCCCAAATCTGCAATATCACATTGTAAACTGATTTTCAGTTCTGCTGATACAAAATATGTAAAATCATTTTTTAATAATTTAAATTTCAAGCCATATACAGTAAACATTAACACACTTTTCAACAACACACCCCACTGGGAATAACAAAAAATAAAAATACATATATACAAACGAAAGACAAATGACATTTTGTTATGATCTGGTTCACGATATTTCATCCATTACATCCGTTTCCAAGAGCAAAAGAGTCGTGGTGACTAGAATAATGACGAAGATGATGAGGAGGAGGAGGAGAAGAAAGATGAGTCTCATGTGGACAGGGTGTCAACTCGTCTTGTGCTGGGAAGCTAGAAAGACACGCGCACACACACACACACACACACACACGCTGAATATAACCAGTATCTTAATGGATGATATCCTCTGGGATACTGGACTAGAACAGTATAGAAAGCATCTCGACACTTATGAGGGAGGCTTTGCTGCACATCCAAAACCTCAAAGAGGCCAGAAAACAGCAGAAGTCATAAAGGGAGGAATGTCTGCTCGCTGATCCCTGGATAATTTTATTCTAATAAAATGGTGATGCTAATAACATTCTGGAGGAAAAAAAACAAACATATTGCCACATATTCATCTGTAGTGAATGCAAGCCTGAGCCGGTGAGCGTGTGTATGTGTGTGTGTATACAGACCTCTGCAAGTAAACTATGTCTTTGGGGCAAATGTGTGCTTGTGTGTGTGTGTGCGTGCGTGTGTATGTACCTCTATGCGTAGGTTCTGCATCTCCTCGGTGAGTGTGTGTCTCTCCTGCATCAGCTGGTTTTGTTTAGCCAGGAGCTGACACACCTGCTGGGCGCTGGTCTGACAGTGGTGGTCCAACTGCTGCAACCTGGAACACACACACACACACACACAAACTCAATATAATGATTGAAAACGTGAGAGGAGAATACCCTCTTGGCTGCTATAAAACCACAGTGCTTTTAACAGTCTCAAAACACCTGACCTTGTGTTCGCCAAGTAATGAAACATCAATTGATATTGGAATGTGGCAGCAATAACAGGTATATATGTTCTAAAGGCATAAAAATGTAGAGGAAAAGTATACAAGCAGAATTTTGGTCCAGCACTGATCAGATTTTGGCAAAATTTTTGCATTCCCGCATCTTCAAAATTACCCTCGTTCAG
>OMKZ01021024.1:70262-101404 GCA_900302535.1 Neoniphon sammara | reverse complement strand
CCTTTCACTCTGTTGTCACCTTTCGTCTTTCACCTCCTTGTCATTCACTTCTCTCTGCTTCAGCGAGCTCCTGCTAACTCTCTCCTCCTCCTCTCAGTCACCTCTTCATCTACTCAGCCATGCCTCGGTGCTTCCACATCACCATACCTCCCATTGTTTTGCAGCAGAAGTCTCTTACCTGCAAGAGGGCACCTTCTGCTCCTTGATGTAACGACAAGCCCCGTGGATACAGTAGTGCTTCAGTTCCTTGGGACATTTTGAGAAGTGGCCACTCCACTGTCCTGTATCTTTAGATTCTGCTTTAGATAGGAAACAATGACATTTCCATTTTTATTAATAATCATAGTGTTCATTTGTCACAATCCTGTGTCACTAAAGCTGCATGTGATATATTCATTTTAACTGTGTCCTGTTCTATTAGTGTCCTGATTCTCCTTGCAACCTGCAAAGCTTGCTCCCCCGACCTGCAGGCTCACACTCTGGTGTTGCCTGACATATAAATAGACAGTTAGCAATATAATCCAGAGAGGTGACTGAATGAATCAGTGCCGGGAAAACCCTGATGTCATCCAGGTCTAATTAAATGCATCTGTGTCAATTAATACAATTAGTTATGATGCAGTTACAGTTGCCTTCCTCTCTCTCTCTCTCTCTCTCTCACACACACACACAAACACACACACACACGCTCACACATGCAGAATTGCTTACTGACCATTTTTGCTGACTTCCTGATCATGCACCTTTCAGTTTTCCCTGCCGCCTCTCAGACCTCAAGGCTACCGCTGTCTTTTCCCTCCCATTGAATTACCTTTGAAAATGAGCTTGTAAAAGAATATTCCTGTTTAGCTCACATCGGTGACAGAGCACTCGAACTGTGAGGCTGAAACATGAGAGCAAACCTTTTGCAATGACCATAGCATTGAAAAGAAAGATATCTGGTCACAAAAATACAAAGAAAAAAGTCAAGGAATTTCAATAAGCTGAACTGTAGTCAGTGCATTAATCATAGTAATCGACTTTTTACATTTCCCTCCTTACAACTGGTAAATCAGAAGACATTTAAAACAACGAAGGAATCAGGAACAATTCTCGCTCTCGGCATATAACAGCAAAGTTATTTGGCTGACCACATGAAGAGTTGGTGTTGCATTTCTCAGTAACACAGAAAATCTTCAAACAGTCAGGCCAGGCCCCTGATTTCTTTGGGCGCTTTAATTACTGCACGGCTTCTGGCCAGCCTGGAATATGACACCTCAGCAGCCGCCACAATGGACTGGTTCCTCCTCTGTCATTGTGGATCTGTCTGTCTCTAAATCTTGCTTTTTCTACGCCTTCCTGTTCTTTGTCTAACCTGGTGTGTGTACGTGTGGGTGTGTGTCTGCGTGTTTGTAAACTTCCATTTTCAGACTTGAAAGCAATCATTTATGACACCGTAAAGGAAACTCGACTCCTCCCCGTGCATATCTACCTGTGCAATTGTTTCTGTTGCCATAGTGATGACAGGACACAGTTCGATTGGCAGACTCCTCAGTGGTATTCCATTCTGCCAGGGAGTATTTGCATAAGGCCAGAGCTGTAGCCAGAAACACAAACAGAGCTGATTACACACACACACACTCTCTCACACACACACACACACACACACACACACACACACACACACACACACACACACACACACACAAACACACAACAAGCGCACATACATCTGCACACACACATATCTGCACATACACAAACGTAACCTATCTGTCACATTCCACTTACAGGATCATTAAAGGATAGCATTGTGATATAAAAGTAATGATCATACTCAAAGTTATAAGCAAATATATGCTGAGTCATGTTACAAGCCTTATAAGGTAGGACAGTTGTTATTACCTATTCCTGAGCCACTCTCTCTCTCTCTCTCTCTCTCTCTCTCTCTCTCTCTCACACACACACACACACACACACACAGATAGACACATACACACAGGCACACACTTATACTAACCAGAACACAAGTCATACTAATTGCCCTGGTCAGTCATAGAGCAGTTTGATTGCATAAGAGTTTATCACAGACTGTGTAAACCTACAGACGTATCATTTCTGTTAAAATTCTGCCCGTTTCTACATGTTTCATATTGCTGGATATCATTAATGATCATATATCATATGATCACTAAAAGTGTGCCAGCAATGAAAATAAACATTAAAATGGATGCATATAATGACATTATTACATGAATATGGTCTATGTTCTCTGAGAGGGGCATTAATACAAAGAACATACAGTAAAGGTTAAGGAAATTCATTGGAGAAGAACATATATAGACTTGATTCCAGTATATCCATTGTGGATTGCTAACCTTCACTATAATAGAAAATAAACCTTCTAGATCAATATACTATAGAATCTAGTAAACAGTTAAACAAATGTAAAACTTACCTGTTATGATTCCCACATACAGCCTGTATACCTTGGCCATCTCCTCACTAAATCAGAGTACTGGTCAGACATTAAAGTTAGAGTCTGTCACTGACAAATAAAGGTCAGACTGAATTAATTATTTTCTCAGAGGTCAAGGACCAGATCCATTTGTACAGGCTGTCAGAGTTCCCCAAAGGCAGATTATACTGTGGTCCTTCATGGAGAGTATTTGAGTTCATAGTCAGCCGGAGAAGCTTGACGGCCACTCAAGGCAGATATACAGCCCAAGATGGACTGTGACTGCACTGCAGTCTGGTGTGGTGGAATAAGAGGGGGTGGGACCGAAACCCAACACTGCTCCCTGGTCTCCGCCCATAACTTTAAAGGAGAAATACTACTCCATTCAAGAATTCGCATTATTTGTCCAGCCAAGAGGATGCAGCGCTATCGCATTGCCATGCCAGTCATGTGTATGTTTTTCATACATATTATTTGCCATTCATGCAGAAAAATGTCAAGATTTAATGATATGCTGTCCATCACAGTATCTAAAAATAATTGGAAAATAATTAGACCTCAGTGATTGTACAAAAAAAAAAAAACCTGAATGTTTTGAATGTAATACAACACTTATTTTGACCCAACTGCCCAATACAGATTTGCACACTCATACATATTAAATGGTGCATTTATTTATAAAACACCACCATCCTTGCCAGCAGAGGCTGTGTTGCCAAGTCTAAAGTAATGTTGAAGTCAGATTGAAATTGCTCCCTGACATAGAGTTTCATCCTTTTCAAAGTGGCAGTGGTTTGATAAGATAAAAAACGATTGTCGTTTTTAGCAAAATAGGTACTATAAACTGTATTGTCAGATATGTTTCTTGTAGGTGTTTGGAATGGAAATGGATCATCTTATTAAACCACTGCCACTTTGAAAAGGATGAAACTCCATGTCAGGGAGCAATTTTATTTGCATATATATCTTATCAGAGTGCATTAGCTTAATTACATTTTGTTCAGACAGAATGCGGGGAAGCCATGCGATCGATGCATGCAGGTTACAGCTGGGCGGTTCAGACCAGAATTGTGCTTCTCCGTGCTGGCGAGCAGCCCTCTCTGCTCTGCACTACAGGAGGAGAAATGCCCCATGAAAACAGGCTGTACTGACAGTTTGTCCCAGCAGCTGAGGCAACATCCCAAGCTTCATCTTTTTTACTGCTGTCTTTTACAAATAATGCTGTTGCCTTTTAAGGAATAATAAGGGTTCACTGCAGTTTTCCACTTTGGTGATTAAATTTCCCTTCCTCTCTTTATGATGTTTGTTGTGACTTGTTGTTAGGCAATCACTGAGCCTTTCTCTCTCTTGCTTTCAATTTAAATAACAAAGCATAAAGAAGCAAACCTAAATATTTTTTTCATATATTTTTGTTGTGATTCAATAAAAGATACAAAAGGCAAGTGATATTTCAAAATCACAAAAGATCTTCATTCTACAATGACTTTAGAATTTAAATCAGTGGACAATCAACAGAAAGAACAGTAAACACACTGGTGGGTTATCCATAAAGATATTTGTGCTTCTATGGTGACATGATGCAAATATGTCCACCTATAGCGTATTTTCATTGCTTTGTTGCACGCAAACATAAACTAGAAACTATTGCTGCAGTTAAACTTAAATGTTGCCAGCTGTCTAATTCTCTATCATCGTCTTCATTTGTCTCCAAATGAAGTCAGTGAAATACCTCACACATTGTACACACATATTGTGCACACGTGTACACACTGCACAAATTCATCAGCAATGTGACGTGCCAGGCATCTAACTAGCACTAAGCTAATTAGATCAGTGTTGCCCACACAGGCAAAACAAGCCTGATAACTACATCTGCAGTGTTATTTAGCTTAGCAGTTGACTGTGAGGTGGCTTGGTTGAGTGATTAGTTCTTTGGCAAGCACTGCCTGCTCATTTGCTGGGTTAGTAAACCATATAACCTACATCCATTTATATATAATTGAAAAAATTATATGAAATTATGATTTGAGCTCTGCTTTGTTATATTATTTGACTTGTTAGAGGTACAGGAACCCCCTCATCCACATCAGATCCCATGGCTTGTTGTAGCTGCATGTGTTTTCATAACTGTACCTGACATGGGACATGAGATAAGTCTGTTCAAATGATAGCCACTTCTAAGCATTTTGACAATTATTGCAACACCATGTGCCTAATCAGCACTGAATGTGTCCAATGGCAATTAGGCGTGCCCCTTTATCACTGTAAAAAAAAAAAAAAAAAAGTGACAGTGTAGTGATATTAGAGTGTATATCCAAGTCCAATAAAAGTCTGCAAGGGAAAAGTATATTCCAACTGTGTATGAATCCCAGTCTGGATGACAACAGGCTCTGCTCTGTTTTGTTTGCACTTGACATGGAGTGGCACACCCATTCTGAATCTCAGTGGCTATGTCCAGTATGGCAACCAGCCTCAAAGGCACCTGGACCCAAAGATCACAAGAGCGGAGTCTTTTGTTCAAATCTTGTATCTGGGCTTGAAGTTAGAGGGAGTATACAGGTATGTTGTAGTTCTCATTCCTCTCAACATCATTTGGCAGTATAAGTACTTGTATGTATGTATTGTATTGTAGGCCTTAGACCTACCCAACCATTACAGACTTTATTTTGATAAACCTTTGTTTTTGATCTTTAAACATCTTTATATTGCTTAAATAGGTAATGTGCAAACTGCATGCGCACCACTTTTCAGTCAGAAGTGGAACATGTGGGCAGAGTAGGACAGGAGAAAAACAGACATAAATCCATGAGAGTGAGAAGCACATTTTATAAGATCACACTCCTCTCCGATCAGACGGCTCTGCTGCACTCCATGCCCCGTTTCCCAAGACCACATGTAATTTACTGTATGCTGACATCAGAACCATAGATCAGCAACCTACTGATGAATTCAAAATGGAATTTGCAAAATATTTCATCTAAGTACCAGGCCACTTGTAGAAATGTAAAGAAAGATGAGACCAGAAGGACCAAAAAAAAAGAAAAGAAAAAGAAAAAAATGTGAGTAACAACAGGCAAAGACTTCCTATGGGATCTAAAAAGGCTTGTCTTCATAATACATGAGCATGTGCAGAGCAAACACATCTTTGTCAAAGAAGGAAACGATGAAGAGTAGCCAACCCGTGGTGATAAGACTGATAACTTGATCCTGTGCACCTGTGAGGCTTGCCTGTGGAGAGAGTGAATTACTTTAAGTCTATTCTTTGTTTTCTCTTAAGTCACAAGTGTGTTCTCTGCTCAGTTTAGTCCTGCCCTGTTTGATAGTAGTCTTTACTTAATTTTGCTGAGTTAGTATACATAAATACAGGCTTCAGACTTCTCTGCAATTAGGTCTAATATCTCATTATTACAACACACTTGTGCGAAGAGGGCTTTGAACTGATACGACCACATAAGATGTGTAGCCTATATGCCGCTAACCAAATGAATGTCATTACTAAAACAGCCTCTTGATTCAAGAAATTATTGTCAGACATAATTAATCCAAATTAGACATATGAACAAAACACTGGGCAGTTTCAACTCACTCCACTCCGCTCATGTGCTCTGACCAGAAGAGCATTTTCTAGTGAATGACAACAAGAAAATAACACTGATGGTTTACACAACTATATGATTTTTACTATAATACATTTTTTTGATTGACTACAAATACATTTCTGGTGTCAGATATTTCATTCACAAATGAAGACAACATTTGCAACGCTGCCTCTTAGCCAGCTTTTTGACAGAAACATAAGACATGTTTGTGGTGGTAGTGATGAGTCCATCACCAGGCTTTTGATTTTGCACAGTTTTCCATATTTCAGCTACACAACAGAGCTCTCTGTCTCTCTTTTCAATTGCTTCTTGTTGTGATAAGAAAGATATAAGAACGTAATCCCGTCCGACTTCTTTATAAGGTGAGTATTATTTTGGAGGTTGACAAACTGTTGCCTCACACACACATTTACATTGATTAAGCTTTGCAGCAGAGTAATCTCTTATTTGAGTTGGCACATGAGTTGTTCCATTGAAGAGCTTCAGTCAGGTCCCACTGAAAGTCTCACTTGTGGCCAGGTGTGTCAACAAATGCACACTGAAGGATAGAGCGCATTTGCAGCGCAGGGTAATCTCTCAAAGTCAAACACAAACTTGTTAAGGGCCTGATTTGCTTTATCAATATTGCTCACTTTGATGGCATCCTTAAAAAGTTTGCATCACAAAAACTAATAAAAAGAGGTGATTCCAGTAATTCTTTTTCAGTATGATATTCAAGATGGGCAAAGCAGAAAACAGAAAAAAATTTAGGCCACTATTGCTTTCCAATATTTCTGGCCATTGATTAACTTTGGGACTTTAATGGCATCTTTCTATCATTATCCTGGCACCTACTGTCTGACCAGGGAGATGCAAGCTAACAAACACTGTGCACTGGACTCAGTGCAGGTCTTGCTCTGGGATTGCAGCACCTCTGGTAATTACCTGCATCACCTGGAGGTTTGTCTGTAACATGATTCTGAGACTACGTTTACTGTCATTAATAAGTAAATGGACCGTGAGTGTTCAGTAAGCAAGTGGATATTTATTTTAAGAGTACAAATTGTTTCAAAGACATTGATATTTTAAAGTCATTATCAGAATGCATGAGCGTTAAGTTTGGAAGCATCTACTCATGACTGACTTTTGGCTATTTTGTTTTGGGTACGTCCTTGATTCATGACATTTGATTGGTTAGAATGTTCCAGGCATGTAATCTTGACATAAAACATGTAGCACAAAAATAAACACTCCATAATAATTTCTAGATCCATCTGTATTTGTCTTTGTACATCTCAATTTAGGGATTTGGTAAACTAATAATACAAAACAAAATAAAGGAGTTAGCATTTATTTGGTACAGGATGCCTATGATTGTTTCATGTTGAATGAGACTTTAAACTCAGTTTGAGCTGGTTAGACCAATTTTCAAGTTTTATATCAATACATTAAAAAAATAATTGATTAAAACAGTTTTAATTGCATTCCTTGCAGAGAAGAAGAAAGAAAAACTGCAGTAATTTCTGTTAAAATGAAACTTTATTCGACAGTGACAGTAGAGACAGACAAGAAGGACGGGGAGAGAGAGGGGATGACGTGGTATGTGCTCTACATGGTGACCTACTGGGGCGCCCCCTGTTAGAATAGGGTTGATCAGCAAAATTGACAAATGTTAAATTATCAATCTATTAACTGAAGCTTAACGCTGCCCTGACTGAAGCATTTAAAAAAACTGCAGTGACTCTCCATCCACTGTACAGGTATCAGGATCAGATACTCTTGTGTAATTTGTGAACCTTATCTGTGCTCAGTTGTGTAATGTGCGGACCAAAACTGACAAGACATGAGATTACAAGAAAAATGTTGAGTAATTTGAGCAATTCAGTGATTATGGGATTTTTAAACTCATGTGTACACTTGGTATGAGCTGGTTTCCGTCTTTGCCTACTGATTTGCCTGTTTGACTGCCTGTTTTTGACCCACTGCCTGCCTCACTGTGCACTGTCTATTGTCTTCAGCAAAGACTTTGAATTTATTCTTGCCTCTGTCTGTTGTGTGCGTCTGAGTCCTGCCCAAGCTTTTAACAGTTATATGTTCTCAGCTGTACACTGAGCCCCGAGGGGAAAACCACAACTCGTCATATCACACAAAAGTGCACACCCGCTGCATACCACAACAGAAAAGTTTATCAGAGTAGAAACAGTGTAGAGGACTGAAGTCTGAAGAACTGAAGTGTTGATGAAGCCTTCCCATAAAGGGCTAAAAGGTTAAATTTTCCATTAAACACAAAATGCATAGTTTAAACTTAAATTATTTGCACCTTCCTTTAATTTGAGGAGCAAAACCTGAAAAAAGGCCTGTTTTGGAGCTACATTGTTGACAGTAGGGAGATCTGTTGGGAGTATGTTATTGTGCATGGGTAGTGTTTTGTCTCTTAGGATATAATTTGGGATTTTGCTTAAGTATGAGTTCAGCCTCCTGATAATAGCTGCTGATAGTTTTTCATGGTAGCCTCTTAGGGAGGTACTGCAGCTGTTCCCTGTGCAGGAGATGGGACAACAAACATGGCTAGGCTAAGAGCTTACTTGGTGGTGCATTTTGCTATCAGATGTTGAGGTTTATATAAATAATACTGAATGGATATGCCTGGACATGGGTCTTTGTGCTCTTTACCATAATTCTCCTTTGTATTTGACCTTAAGTGTTTTTCCTACCCATTAACATCTGTGGACCTGTGGAAAAACAAGACTAGGCCAGAACCTAGTACATGGCTGGACCATGTATTTATATTTTGTTGTTAACATGTGATAAATTTGGAATGAGCTGCAGTTAATGGGACAAACACAACTTCCCCCCTTGGCCCTACCACTTCACAAAAAATTTATCCAATTAATCCAAAAAGTGGAAGCTGATCAGAAAACCATAAATGTAAGTTTATCTTTGCATATAACCATGCAAAAATTATAAATTATAAATTCCATTGGAATATCTTAGTTCAATGTAGTTTAAACGAAATATGTAATTGGCTCCTTATGGCAAACACTTCACAAACATTGCTATTCACAATGTTTAAACCTAGTTTAAATGGAGATTTGTAAACGCCCCCTGAGGATGTAACAGGAAACTGTTTGCGCCCCATTCATTTTGAAAGAGCAACGGCCAGTGGGGAAACTCCAAAATATGCCTGTCAATGGTGTAACTTCATCACTCACTCAGTCACTCAGTCAAATGAACCAGTGGACAAATGAACAAACCCACTTAAAAATGGAAAATGAAGCAGGTCATTCCATTGCAGTTATTTGACACACAGGCACAGTAACTTTAACTAACTTTAAAACATGGGGTTGAATAAAAAGTGTTTACTTGATGACTGATTTATATTTGATTATTATGTGCTATTGGGGTAGAGAATGGAGAGAGGCTGACACTGTTGCACCAGAATGGCTAATGCTAATAATGTAGAGGTGAGGGTTTAGGGAGTGAGAGAGAGGTGTTTTATTGCACTGGACTCCCACCTAGTGACTGAAACTGAAAATGGCAGCTCTAAAGCTTACTGAGAACACTGTGCTCAGATGGTATTGTGACATTGTTTATTTCCCTGTCAAATAAATTTTTTTTTTTTCTACAACCAGCCTGACCAGACATTACATATGTGTATGATTGCAAGTATTCCACTAATTATTAGCATTTAATTGTTTTAATTGTTAATGATCTGTTATGGCCACATTAATGCTTTATTCATGCGTCACAATAATGAATGTTTCTGAGTTGAAATATCTTCATTTGGCGGCTTTTCCAAGCAAATATATAAATATATATGTGATTGTTTATTAATTTGATTAATTAATCAGCATATCAAGTAATTAATTTGGTTACATTTTTAATAGCCTTAATATGTGTGTAGTGTAAGTAATATACAGTATTACATACATATAGCACAAAACACTATGTTAAGTCCTATAACCACTAAAACACAGTATTTATAGGAATTTTTAATAAATGAAATCCAGAATCAAGGCTTTACTTTCCCCTTACAATGTCCTAATCTACAGAGAGTTTATCAGAGTGATTTTCTTAACCTATGTTCACCATTGAAGTGCACTGAATTTTCTGAAATCAGCTACTAGCAATCCTATCTTAGTGAAGTGACAATATGCCCATAAGTGGGACTGCAGTGAGACACCAAACCTGTATCTCTGTTGATCTGGCTCATGAGCTTTCCAGTCATATTCATCGCACAGACCAGTTTATTTTCCTGTATTTTTGTGCTTTGACTGTGAGCACTGTATTTATCTACACTAATAGCAGGCACCTTATGGCTTTTCTATTATAGTGCAGCACCCTGGCTGCTGTAAATTTGTGCTATTGGTTTATTAGCCTTCTTATAATAGATCTTGAAATTTTGATGGGGTGTGTGCTGCCTGCCATCATTTCATATTTTACCTCCTGTTCATATCTTCCCAGAGAAGCAATAAAAGGTTCTTCCAAGCAGCAGATCGGAAATTGATGCAGCATCTCAAAGGTTACCGCAGCCAAAAAGGGGCTGACATCCATTCTGAGTAGCTCTGACTATGACATGGACATTTACTTTTTGTGCTAAGGCTCGTAGCTGTCTGTCCACATTATTTTAAAGCATGTATTTTTTCCTTCACCCGGGTTTACTGAATTAAAAACCTGCATACACTGTGGTTGCATTACATAATGCAGTTTTGAAAATGAACTAGTGTCTCTAGTAATCATGTACTAATGATGTTCATGTTAACTAAGACATTATTATTATTTTTATTTATTTATTTATTTATTTATTTATTTATTTATTTATTTATTTTATGGATGGTTGTCATGATGGATTAATTACCAGTTGGAAATGCTTCACAAATGTGCATTTGTTTTCAACTTTACCATAAAGGTCACAAATGGTGCACTATGTAAAATTGCTGAAAAGTGAGGACCTTTTAGACTCAACTGACAAAAAAAACAAACTTGTAATAAGCACAAAATTTGATGGTTAAGTAATGGTGAATTAATGATTAAGTAATGTTTATTAAGCTTGCTCATTCATTTTTAAGTTTTACTAAACTCCTAACCCAAATCTGTGTGAAGCCTGACCTCTAATTGTGGAAAAATAGGGCTCCTGGTCTATGGTGGCAGGTGATGTCACCGGTGATGTCACGAGACACCCTACTTTTCACCATTGGAAACCAGGCTTCACAGAGATTTGGGTTTTAGGTTTAATTGCTCTAAGAGATACATGCTATCAACTTTATAGTAAAAATCACAAAGTGGATTAAATAATGTTTAATTATGATTAAGTAATGCTAAGTAAGCCATTAAGTAAGCTCTTGTATGCATTTATGAAGTGTTACCTAAGGGATAGTCTTGCAGGGCCAGACATGTTCTGTCTGAGAACTACTTCTGGAAACCTTTACAGTAACAAGTTGCAGATTCTGGCGAGATCGGCCAGCATCAGAGCTACACCCAGTGGGTCTCCTTCAAAAACATGTCAACTTGAAAGACAAATTTTCTCCAGGCACATCACTTCATACCAGTATGTCCAGAGTAAAACTAATTATGTTTTGCCACAATAAACAAACTCAAACAAAGCACCATTTTGCTAGCTAGTGAACTGGGGAGCTTCAAAAACAAAACATGACACAAATCCAAATTTACATATTTGGAGGCAGCCACGGTACATGTGAAAATGGTGGACTAATTTATTTTTCTTTCTGCAGTGCAGGGTTTTCTGGCTGTCTTTTTTATTGGTGCTGCCATCTCCTGGTATGCAGAGTTATTTCTTCTCACACGTGCAGAACATCTGTGCATGTCGACCATCAGCAGGCCAAATGGTTTGTAGTCTTTGCAATGTTTCAGGTGCATTTTTACAGAAGTTGTGAGGCAATGCAAAGTAGTCCCTTCATTGATCTTGGTCACCACTAGCTCTTTGAGATGTGTCAGAGCACTGAGACAGCACTAGATGATAATGATAATTGGTTTGAAGCATTTATTTTTTATAATTTTATTGATTATATTCTACCAAAGCAAATATGAAACTGATGTATAATACTGTGTTTCTTCATCACTTAGGTGGAGTGTGTCATATAGGGTGCACACATTCCATTATTTACTATTTCTCCCCACTGTGGTGGCAGGAGAGAGACCATGCTGATGCTCCTCTGAGCTTAAAATACAGATCTATGGTTGACAAATCAGATATTGCCAGAAAAGTAGCCACACACAAACAACAGAACGCAGCAGACTTTCCTCCAGCTGCTAATAGACAAGACACTGAAATTGTCACCTGCATGGGTGAACACCACTAAGGTTCAAATGTGGAGCAAGACACCAATGAGGGAGAGAACCGGCAATCAAACATTTATATTCACCAAGGACCATTTCTCCTTGTATGGCTGCTTCCATCAGAAAAATCAAAAGAGGCTGGAGGAGAGGTTAACGAGCCTGGAACTGCAGCCAGAATTGGATAGTCTGTTCAGTTTCTCATTTGCAGAGCAAATGAACAGACAGCTCTCCTCTGCCAGACGCTCGTTCTGCCAAATGAAGGACACACATTTTATGTTCTCTTCAGTGCTCTATTTTCATCTGCACAAACAAAAGAACAATACACTGTTCCAGCTGTCTCTGTAGAAAATTGCAAAAGGAGCTGTGCAGATTGGCCTGAACGGACAACTGCAACTGAAACGAGAAGGTAAATGGACAACTAGGAGATAAAAATAACTTGTCACTGTGAGTTATTATGAGCAAGTAATTAAATGTTGTTCCTTCAGCAGCACCTGCAATACTTCCCATTTTAGCTGGAAATCTGCCAAGTTCCCAGGACAGTGGAACCTTCTGATGTCCTTGTTTCCAGTGGGCCATAACAATGAGGTACATTTAATAACTGAACTCATGTAGGTGTGAAATGTTCACAGAAATGAGTTTAGTAAGCCACTTTTCATTTATTTCAAGAAGGGGTTGCATGCTCACTGTAGGTAAGGACTGCTGGTATCAATAAAGTTCAAGTGTCAGTATATGTTAACATGTCTGATTAAACTATGTTTGTGAGTGAGTGTGGAGCAAATTGTCGAATTTAAAATTTCACTTTTATTTTCACACCCTAGGCTCTATCTGATAGAGCATGTGCTGCTGCATTGCCAAATAACAGACATGATGTGATGTGCATGTTGTCTCATTACATGTAGGTTCATTGAGGATACATTAATGAAAGAGATTTTCTTGTGAACACAGGAGAAATTACAACTGAAAAGAGGCACACTCTAACTATCAATTTACACACACCAGTGTGGACACAGCCTAGCTTGACTTATCAAAATAAAAGTTTAGTTCCTCGTGTGGATAGATATTTCGCTCATATCATTACATCTCCCTACTGAAACTAAAAGTAATACTCCATTAACTTAACTCTACATTTTTACTTAATGTTACCATAATGATAAACAAAACATTTGCCCTAAATTAAAAATGTTTGAGTCTTAGTTCTCAGTGAGTCTTGTGATCTTCCTAGTGACTGTCTTCATATCTGAGTAGTATTGTGGCTGGTTGTGGCTGGTTCTTTGAGAAGATCTTGGTGATTTCTGCACAGAACAGTACCCTCTTCTGGCTGTATATTATATGACTGCAGTTGCAGTTGCAGTCATATAGAGTTCCTCTCTGTGCTCATGTATTGTTTTGTCCTTGAGCTTAACTTGACCACCAGTATGCAGTTCTGTGTCCTTTTGTAGTTTTAGATGTTTTATTTTGCTTTCTGGTGTTCTTTGCATTTTCTAACTTTCTCACAATCTATAGTTTTCAGGAGATCCTTTAGGATTGGTAGGTTTGACCCGAGTTGCCATCTCATAAGGGATTGAACAGCTGACAAGCCACATTCTAGAGGTGCTGTCAGTTCCATCATCTTTTGATTTGATCATAAATTCCTTCACTGTTTTGTACTGATCTGTTCACTAGTCCATTAGATTGTGGAAAATATGGACTACATGTTGTTTGGACAAAGTCCCATTCCTTGGCAATTTTTTAAGATTCTCACTGGCAAACTGTGGTTTGCTTTCTGCAAAAAATATGTCTGGAGCATACGGATGTCATGATAGCAGAGATAACAGCATCTGTGGTGGTTTTGATCAACCTACAGACTTTGAAACTGGAAGTAGCAGTCTGTGACAAGGAGTTTTTACCCTGGCACATGAATAAGCTAACTTCAACTTTCTGATATGGTCTGCTTGTTACTTGGACTGGATTTAATGGCTCAGAAGGGTTGCCATTTTTAAGTCAGGCAGTTTGATACTTTCACATCCTGATTAATTCTGGGCTAGAATATCACCTCTCTTGCTCTTCAATTGCACTTCTCCATTTCCAAATGTCCTTCGTGGATCTTTTGAATGTATCTCTTCTCACACCTTTGGGATGACTGTTTTACTTCCCCCTACAGATGATGTCAGCAACTAACGACCGTTGAGCGCTGCCATCCTACTACTCTGCTATCTCAGAAGAACATCTTTGTTTCATGTTTGGCCGCCCATCTAAGATGTTTTTAAAAAGTTCATAGTATCATAGTCATAGTCATATCACAGTTACAGTATCATCTGTATTGGTTACATTTTAACAAATGCTGTAGCTAATGCATGTGCAATCATCTATACGCTGGTTCTTTTGGGTCAGTAGCTCTGGATAGCATGTCGGCTGCGTGCATTAGCTTTCCTGACACATATGTCACATCAAGCAAGTAGTGTTGTAGTCTGATCCTCATCCTCTGGATCTTGAGGAAGCAGTCTTTCAGTGACTTGCAGAGCAATGCGATTAGGGCTTTGTTATCGGTCTCTACACTCTCTGATTTTACTGATATGACCCGATGAAATCTCTCAAAGACGAAAGTGATTCTGAGTAGCTCTTTCTCGATTTGAGCATATCATGTCTCTGCATCACTCACTGAGCATGATGCATACACTGCTAGTTGCTAGGACTCATTATTACATTTCTGTAAACAATAGCACCAAGTCCGCTTTGAGATGCATTAGATGAGAATTCGGTGAGTCTTGCTGGATTACAGAACTTCAATGTTTTTAGCAGGTTCCATGTCGCTTCATGCTCATGACTCCATTTCCATTCTGTTTTCTCAGACGTCTCAGAGGTGCCATCTTCTCTAAGAGATTTGATCTATGTTATACACCATGTAGTTTACCATTCCTCTGAGTTTTTGAACATCTTTTTTAACTGTGGTCTGGGCATATTTTTGATTGCTGAGACCTTCCTCAGGTCAGGTCTGATGCCCTCACTGCTCCAACAAATGTCAGCTCTGTCATGCTTAGATGACATATCTCTTTGTTCAGTGATTAGCTTTTCTGGTTGCTTCAAGGACCATCTCTTTTCAGCTCTTCCTTTGTGCAGCCCCATAAGGTGATGTCATCCATCGACATATGAGCTCCCTCAGTGTGCTCGTAGGTCACTTGTGTGGTTTTGTGATATACCTCAGAGGCTGAGGCGGTGCTGAAGGGTTGTGTCAGGAAATCCACCAAGCTGACGATTAAAACTGCAAGAATTTTGAACTAGTGTCATCCAACTTCAGCTGCTGTCCTGATAGTGCATCTAATTTACTTAAGTATTTTGCCCTTGCAATCTGTGAGATAATCTCTTTGCTTGTTGGTAGTTTATAATGTTCCCTGAGTATTGCTGCTTAGATCCCTTGAATCCAAACAAGGTATCAGTTCTTTATCGGTATCACCGTTCTTTTTGTCCACAACCACTAGAGAACAGACGAAACCGTTTGCTCATCTAAATTCTTGATAACTCTCAGCGTTCCTGCTCTGTCCCTCTCTGTCTTCAGTGATTTCCACAATGTGAAGGGTTCTTTTTCTACATGGATGTGTGGCTGGACGTACACTTTTATCTATCCTTATAGTGTATTCTCCCAGAGGGCAGCTCAGTCCCTGAAAGAGATCCTTATAGTCTCTCATTAATACCCATGTTCCTGTCTGTCACTCAGAGTATCACTTACACTTGAAATGACAAAACTCTGGAAGTTTGTATAACATGTCACAAGTTGCTTGTAAATTTTTATTTTGGAAAGAGTTTGAATAAATAAAAATGGCTGAAAGTTTATCATTATTATTAGTATTAGTATTAGTAGTAGTAGTAGTAGTATTTGTGGACTGGAACTGAACTATACATAACATTCTAACTGGGAAATGCCATATATACCTTTCCCAAAACTGCATTGTTTAGGAATGTACCTTGTGGTTGAAAAATGTGCCAAAGAGGGTGGCAGGGTAGGCAACACAGAGGCACTTCAGAATTCAGGGTCTGGATCAGAGGACATTTAACAAAAGCCAAGGTCATTCCAGTGGAAGGACAGTTGCCCTACTCACTCTTTGCCTCCAAATAATACCAATTTAAAAGGCTGAGGTAGGCTGATTATATAATAAAATAATTCAAGTATCTGGTGAGAAATTAAGTGAATCATAAGGTAAGAGACCATTTCACTGATATTTGCTTGATAGGATTAGTTTGATGTGTTAGTCTCTATCCTGGATTACAAAACATTACCAAAGGGTTAATCATTAAAAAAAAAAATAAATAAATAAAAACATAAAAGAAATCATGCAATTTGTGAGAGGATGTTGAGAACACGGAGTGGTTTTAATATTATTGGAGGCATTAAATGGGCTCGCCAGTCAAATGGGCTATGGAATCCTGTTCTTAAAAACAGACAACTTTCATTTAACACAAAAATAACTGCATTTTTTCACATCTGAAAAATATAATTTCCCCCTTTGCCTCCACAACTAGCACACTTGTGCTCTTGGTCACTCTCACACACACACATCAGCTACTACTCCCCAGCCTGTGACGTAATTTCGGGGGAGGGGCTGTCTTTTTATGGTTTGTTTGCACAATACCTCACTTCCTCAGCAGCTGCCATTGCTGTGCTGAATGAGGAGAGAGGAGAAAGGGAGAGAGAGAGAGAAATAGGCAGCAGAACGGCGCAAGAGAGAGGACGTGGGTAGCAGCAAGAGGAGGAAATATTCGCGAAGAGGCCTCAAAAGCAGGAGGAAGCAAGCAAAGGAGTAGCAGTTCTATGGCTCAGTCGGCTGCTAACAGTGTGGACCAGGACCTGGCCAGCAAGAGGCTCCACTCGAGGTAAGACCCTAGTGAGGCACATCAGGAAACAAGGGGTCAGCTTTTTTTGTCTTTTCTTGGATGGCTTTGAGGAAACAGAGAAAAGAAAGGGAGGGAGCCACTGAAGGGAGAGAAAGGGGGGAGAACAGAGGCTGCCAGCTCAGAGCTCGGCTGACTGAGGAGGAGCTATAGGCATGGGGAACTTGCCCAGCCAGCGCTCACTGCATTCAAGCTCAAGACCCTGACGCGGCTCTGTCCACAGCCCCGGTTCCAAGCCTCATTCCTGGCTTAGGTCACTGAGTCTCAGGCTGAATGAACTGCTGGTCTGGCTGTGGCTGGAATGTGCAGACTGAAAGGAGCCACTTAAGATGTGGACATGGAGGGAATGTAGTGAGGAGTGTCTCAGCTGGCCGGGGCTGGGAAGAGTCTTCAGACTGGATATGTGGACTGAGTCACACATGGCTTCTGTGCAAACATGCCATGTGGGCACAGAATCATAGCATGTGAATAGAGCAAACTCAAGAGAATACATATATGAGTGTGCATTCACATGCACACACACACACACACACACACACACACACACACACACACACACACACACACACACACACACACACACACACACACACACACACACACGTACGCACGCACAGTAGCAGCAGCAGCAGTAAGGCTGCTTTGTAGTATGTGGTTAGATAGATTTGCATATTACAGTATCTGTCAAAAAGGTCATCAGTTCTTCTGTATCTTTACATACTTGCATTTATGAGACAACCACGCTCCCTGTTTCCAATTCTGCCATCTATCTTAACAAAAAGTGTAGGAAGTACTATGAATTCATCCCTGCAGTTTGTTCTTTTGTTCGTCTATCATGTGATATCTCGGACACTGATAACTGGATTTTGACAAAACGTTGTGACTGATGAATCCTAGTACTGCACTGCGACATTTTTTTCAATTATTTGACACTGTCAAACTTCAGTTTTAAGTTTATGCATTTTTGAGAAACATTCATCAGGTATGTCTCTGGCACCGATGTCAAACGTTACAATATTTATTTTTTTAGGAGCTAATAATCTGATCACATGCTTAAGCTTCAGTGATGGGTAAGTATCCCCAGCAGGATTTTGTTTTACTTTGCACCTTGCTGGTTGCTGGTTTTTAAGCATAAATTGACATACTTTCAGCCAGCACTTCTACTATGTTTAATATTTTATTATTTTTCTTTAACTGACATTCAATCACTATTGAACCAACATTTATACTAGCATTTAAGAAACTAACCCACTACTCACAAACTCACATCTTCCTATTTTGCCAAAACATATTATGACATTACAGCTCCCCACCTTTGAAGTCCTCAGACTGTGACACTGAAGGGGCTACTGGGAATGTTAATGACTGTCGAGCTGTGAATTGACATTTTCAAGCCCTGCAAAGTTGTCATGTCTCTATGACAGACAAACACATAGTCTCTCTCTCTCTCTCTCTCTCTCTCTCTCTCATCATATGGACAGGCCTTCCCTCTATTTCACATATAGATCAAGTTGGTACCTTTCTGTGATAAAGTGTGCATACATATTTCTCTGCCAATCCCAAGGAAACACAGTCAATAGTGGGATTTTGTCAGTGGTGCCATTTTCACCAAACACTGCTGTTAAAGCATTCTCATTATTGTTTTGGGGCATTGAACAGTGCCAGGCTATGGTGAGAAGCAACCCAGACAAGATATTTTGATGTTTCTGTATGTGCAAACATTATATCAGATATCTGCAATATTGACTTACATATTAATCTCTGAGCTGAAGCCTTAGCTAGACCTGCTCCTTAATGTTGACTTATATAGGATTGAGAAGAGCGACACACAGCTTTATCTCTTAATTGACATATTCAGTGAGACCCAGCCTTCAATTATATTTGCTTTGAATCAGCCACAGACTATAATAGCTGGGGGTGTAGAGCATTCAGAGGGAGTTGTCCTTAAATGTCCTTGTGTTGTGAATGGAGATCTGCTGGACACTGGAGTAATCAACTCGACTTCATGTTGTGCTCTGTAGAGACCACGTCCAGTATCTCAGAAACAACTGCTTATGAAAAGACTGAAAAGATCATTATTTAATGCTGAAGAGAGAGGGAATTTAGCCTAAAAAGTTCAAACCCAACGCAATCACCCTCCAGTGCATGTCATCTTGGCCATTTAAAATCTCAGTCAATTTGGGGAATTATAGAAAATTATGACAATATTACAGTTATGTTCTGGGACAAAAGTGCAGCTCTCACTCAAGTGCATGGCAATCTATTTTATTGGATTCTTTTTTAAATTGACTTTTCAGCTTCATGTCCTTCATCAGAGTATTGCTAAAATGAAACTGCGAAATTGTCTTGTGGGTGATAGGGGTGATGTGATATTCCTCCTCGCTGTTGGTTTTTATTGTATTGATATAACTCATTTATTTAGAGCAATAGATAATTAAAGGATGAGAGAGAGAGAGAGAGCGAGAGAGAGAGAGAGAGAGCATGAAAAAGTCAATGTTACAGGAGAATTAGAGAAAAGAAGAAAGGAAGAGAGTTCTGCCCAAACTGAAAGAGACATGTACAACAAGGGGAAAAACATTCCTAGAGAGTTTCTCTTTGGTTTCCCTGACAACCAGCCTTGGCACTCTGTAATTATGGCTGGATTAGTACTCTGAGCACAGAGTTCCCCAGCTAAACCAGGACTCCACCAAAGGGAACAGTAATACAGGACCCAGAATGAAAGAGGAGATCTAACAGAAGGGAACCAAGGGCCCAGGGATAAAGGAAGAGCTCCAGGAGATAAACAGCGATGCACCTTGATAACACTGTTCTGTAAATGGAGCATTTACCCAAAATAAATACATAGAATATACAATGACCGAAGAGCACATGAATGGAAGCTGATTAGTTTGAAAACCATTTGTTTTACATTTTCCTTTTGATTTATTAGCTAAATTAATACATCCAAAAAGAAGAGCAGAACCCTGAATAAATCTCAACGCCAACGAGCGTAAAAGTATATCAATTGTTTTTCAAATCAGGCACCAAACTGCCATCCTTTGTACAAAGGATCCAAAGTAGCCAGTGCCACAGAGGCTTTTCAGTGCTGTCTGATCAGTAAACTGTACAGGGATCTGATTCAATGCTTCACCTGTCCAGATCAGGATAAAGTGCAGGTGAAAGCAGAAACCACAGCTCAAGTTAACATCAGGACCAAGGTTTCCAGCTCATAAATTGGGATTAGGGTTCAGATCAGATAAATGAGTAATTTTTATCATATGTTTTTCATATTACACCATGGCCAAAACCTTTCCCTGACAATAACGAAATTCTTTTAATTGCCTAAACTGGTAGCTAACCCTTTCACATCATGAAGAGGCGAAAATGAATTTGTGCTATTGTTTTTTGTAATCCAATTCGCTGTATTGTCACATTATCTTTTTGTGGTGGGGGAATGAAACATGAATGCGCATTGTTCCCATAACTCGTGTCCACAATATAATAATTTGAATCTCAAATTTTGTGCTCATTTCACAGAATGAGACAAGTAAATTGGTTTTCATTCAGTGGACACACATTATTACTCATGGCAAAGTTCATCTTACGCACACTTCTAGATCCCTAACATACTCTTTTAAACCTGTCCAATAGATCACATTTACCCTGTGCTGCCATGGTAACGGTATTTCGAGACTGTCTCCCTTAGACCACAGGCAGGCTATTATGGGATGAATGTCTCCCAAACAGACCAATTAGAGTGGTAATCAGAGGAGAGAATGGCAGCCTGTACCGCACAGATCTGTTCTTATGCCAACCACAAAGATGGCAAGAATAAAAGTCAATTTCTGAAAATCCTCCCACTGAGACTAATCCCTTTCTTTGCCTTTGCCATGTCTCTTAGCTTTGCCTTTCTTTAAATGTCTTTGTCCATTTCTCTTTTACTTACTCTGGGTCTTCCAGTTCTTTTGTCTTTCTCTCATGCTTCTCTATGAAGTAACTCTTTAGCTAGCTTTTCTGCACTGTTTATGTCGGTCTCATCAGAAAACGAAATTCCTTCTTTTCCCAACAACTTTCTCTTCTGGTTTCATAAGAACATATGTATCCCTTACACCTCAATATCTCTTCATCTGTACCATATCCCGGTCTCTCCCTCTTGTATCTGTGCACACAGCGCTCTTAACTTATTTAGCTCAGAAATTCTCAGTGACTCCTCAGCTTTTTAGTCAAGGGAAATGTCATGCAAATATATCTGAATGCACAGTCAAATCTGAACTTAAACAGTGCTTATAATATTTATGTATATGAATACAATGTAGACATTTGTATTTAATGAATTTAGGAACTTCATCTTGATTACTGAGCAGTATATTCATTCTACTTGATTTAAAAAAAAGTTTTCTATTTGTATTCACTGAACCTTCCACCTTACTCTGCTTTCTCACTGCTGTGAAATAAACGTGTCACCCTGCTTCATGACAACAGTCAGGGTAAAAACGGAAAAGACACCAGTTAAAATAACACAAATCCCTCTTCAAGACTAGCCACTTTTACACCTATGCTTGCCTAAAGCATCTGATAATGAAAACTGTGGTTTAGCTTCTTGCACAGGGAAAATATAATAACATGTACAGAGCACCCGTCACAGTAAAATATTACTCCTCTGTGTAAGGTTCTATCTTATCTAGCAATTTGGCAACACTAGCTAGTAGAGTTTGGAGGAAAAGACTTTATTAAAGTGTTTCGGCGCTTGGCCTTCAGGGTAAAGATACTACCATTGGCCTTTATTACTATATGCCCCCTTGCTCCATGAATTTGTTCACTTTCTATTGTATTTCAGCCACTTCTTCTTACATTACATTTCATTACTTCATTACATTTTTCCAACTTTCACCATTCATGACATTTGATATCTTTAGTGATTCAATAGTTCAATTAAGAATTTAGATATTTAATGGGTAGGAAAATACTGAGGTACTCCTTGCCTAAACAAATAAATAACCGACACACCCAAACACACTTTTGTGTCCTTGAGGCCTAATAAACATACTGAATGCATGTCCTACTTCAAAGTACATTGGCAAAGCCTTATTTTGGAATATTTGAACGTTGTTTTGTTTACACTGACGTGTGTAATATGACGCCCCCATGCTCATGTGCTGGAAAACCATGTTATGTAAACAAAACGGGGAGCACTTGCCCAAATGTGCGCTATAGTGCCACTAGTGGTCACAAACTACACTGGGTGCCTTTTAAAATTGTTTTTACTTAGTTACTTTCTGCTTGCTAGAGGCAGAGGGGTTCATTATTGTTACAAGACATTATAGATTCAGGAGACCCAGAAATGAGAGTACTATGCATGCATTGCTTTTTTATTTTGTTGTCCTTTCTTCACTCTTCTCTTTTCTTCCAGTATCTTATACTGTGAGGACTAGGGAAGGGGTAGGAATTGCATCACATCATGAAAGCACAAAACCCTATTTGGAAATCGCTATACTTCTATATCTTTTGGACCAGGCTGCTTTGATTTATGTCACAAAATATTCATGTAACTTCTACACTGAACCTCACATGCCACCTGATCACCCTCATGCTCACTCTGTGCCTCCTCAAAACAAAGCAAAATAATACCAACCTTTTCTATATCTACAAATGCAGAAAAATACAAAGATTTATCACCTCTATGTACCTGAAAGAAGAGTGGAAACCCTTCCTGTCTACTGTCTGTACATCCAGCTGCTGCTGCTGCCAGGAGTTTCCTGATAAAATGATGCATGACATTCACAAACAGATTTTTGTGAAGTGGAAAAAAGAAGTACTAGATGTCTACAACTAGCCTATAATGTTGGTCGATAATTTTAAAAACATGATGTTGGAGTACTGAACACAAATTAGGTACCTGGCACCTGAAATATCAGATGTTTTGACTGTTAGTTCTATTCATGAAAGTCATTATTTTTTAACGGTGTGATATTTGAATTAACATTAATTGAACCACACGCTTCACAGAACTATTGCCACCGCTCACCACTGAGATGCTCTTGATGTATGTGTGCAGCGGAGCCCAGCCCGCTCTTCCTCTGCTGTTGCTTCTCTGTGCTGTATGTCACTGTACACTTACCATAGGATGTGTTCAAGGCCAGCCATGCATGATGGCAAAAGACATCTTTGCAGGGTAAAATTGTGTGTCCGATGTAGTGCAGTGGTTTTTTCATCATAAATCAGGAAGGCTCCCTTGATGCCACTGCATGTCGCATCAGATTCAAATTAAATGGGGCGCTACTTCAGTAAATTTTAACTTTTCCCCCTTCCTTTTCACCCCTCTCTCTGGCGCCCTCTATGGCAGGTGGTGCCCTTGGTAACTGCCTAGTTGGCCTATGCCTAAAAACGGTCCTGGGTGGCTAAGTAAGTCCAAATGTCCTGATAAAAGTAGGAGGTGGATTGAAGGCCTGACAGTTTATTCTGTGCAGAATGTGCTGTTGCAAAGTTTGATGCTAGCCTCAAGGATAAGACTTGGGTTTCATTTTAGGTCAGGGTTACTGGCAACTGGCGACAAGATCTCAGTGACTGCGTGACACAGAAAAGTTGAGATCAGTTATAAAGTGGCGTGGTGTAGTGCTGGCCAATCGGTGGGCTTATGGGTTCACCACATGCTCGACCAGTTTCATCTCCCATAAGCAACAGTGAAATCTAGCAACTAGAGACAGTTGCTAGGCAACAGGGCGACAACCAGAGACAAAGTTGCTTCCTCTGTGAGTCCAGGGTTTGTTAATACTGCAGGTTATCTGACCATCCTGCTGTGTCCTGTAGCTATAGGGTGTTTCTGTGGAGGTGGTGTTGGGTTTGTCTGTTCAGTGTCTCCCTGTCTCTTGTTCCAACATTGCTGCAGCTGCAGAATCTTCTCTGGCAGTTGTCTCTGGTTGCAGCGCTGTGAGGTTTTGGTTTTAGGGGAAACTTCTTTATAGGATGCTTATCTCAACTGAATTAATTTGATTTAGAATGGTTAATTTTCATTATGTCATGGCTTGTCTTGGGTTATGGATTAATTCATTGTCCTTACCTACAGTGACAGAGCTGTGTCCAGTGGAACCTAATGGTGAACAGCAGCATAATATATGAATGTATTTCCACTGCACTCATTGTAACTTCCTGGGCCCTATTTATTTTGTGTCGGCGGTGCCAATATTGTGACTGTCAAGTCAAATCACGTTTATTTATATGGCACATTTCATACGACAGGCGTAGACTCAATGTGCTACAGAATAAAAGCCAAAAAAATAGACCAAGATCATACATGACAAAAACATATAAGAGAGTAAGATATTACAATAAAAGGGAATAAGATTAGAAGGTATTATTAAAATGATTAATAGGGAAAAATAACTTAAAAATAACTGATAAATACTGATTCCAAAAACAAACAAACAAACAAACAAAAAAAAACACAGATGAGCCTGTGTATGGGAAACACTGTTAAATGCTACCTTTTCCTGTTTCTGTATGTTCCTGCAGCACTGCTGTCCCAGTATCTCTCATTCTCATGCTCTTTTCACTGATTAGAAAATGCCTTGCTCATGCTGTAACTTGGTTGTCACGCCAGCGTGTGATTGACACCCTGTGACGTGTTCCACTTGTTCCAAGTGGAGACAAAGGACAGCGGACTGTGGACAGAGAGTACAGCAGACAGCTGTGCATACCAGCGGAGCCTTGTCTGCGTACCAGGACAGACTGTCATAACATTTCATAATAATTCTGAAATCTCACAGGCACCTTGGGGCAGGAAGGTTTCGGGCAGCATGTAGCATTGAGAGAAAGGGAGACCATACTATACGTAGGAGACTTGTTCATGCAACTGTTTTAGCAGGCGTCTGCCTTGCTGAAGTCAACCCCCTTCACTGAACCCCCACAATCACTAGGGGCACTGACCTCCCTGCAAAGGAGAGCAAAAAGGAAAATTCTCAAAGGTTATCAATAAAACATCACTTCATTATTATTTCCATGCAGCCTCCATGGAGGAAATCTTGTCAAACCTGAATGGTAAATGGTAGATGGACTGCCTTTATACAGTGCTTTTCTAGTCTACTGACCACTCAAAGTGTTTTACAAAGTATGTCTCACACTCATCCATTCACACACATTCACACACTTGATGACAGAAGCTGAAGCTGTCAAGCTGCTGATCAGGAGCAGTTAGGGGTTCAGAGTCTTGCACAGCAACACTTAAGACATGCTCTCTGGAGAAGTCGGGCATCAAACCACTCTGCCTTACAGTACAGTATTTTTCTTATGCTAGCTTCTTCTTTAAAAAATTGGAAAGGAAGATTTTAGGCAGCAATTTCGTGATAACACAGGCATGCACTTTAAGGAAAGGTTCTCTGTCACTCCTGTGAATTCAACTTTGTCCACTATTTCTTCCTCTTGGCATATTTTTTTTCAGTCTCTGCAGTGGTTTCATCATGCACGTCCCATGTCTGATGTCAGTCTTATTATTGACGCTCATATTCCTCACTCATCTCTTTTCAAGATTGGCCAGGAGTGATGCTGTTTGGTCATATGGTCAGTCAAGTAGTTGTATCATTGTCCATCACCTAGGCCTAATACATTTGTAATATCAAATGCATTTTATAAGATATAAAGTCTCATTAAAAACAGATCCTTTGATCCTGCACTATCCTCCTCAAGGTCTGTGATCCAGGAGTTTACAAAAATGAGTGAGAAATGGGTGCCAAGGTCAGACAGTTTTCAGGTGAGATCAACGAGGAAGTGGTCTTATCTGGCAAGGATCTCAACAATAAGAAATCAAAGCATATTGGGGAAGGGTCATTGCATTGTGATCAACAGACAGAAATACAGAGAGATAACAGTGCTGTCTTCAGTAAGTGGTTTTATTGCATCTGTGCAATTTGTACAGCAGAGTTTTGTTTGATAGTGGCACCACACTTTTGTCACTGCTTTTGAAAATAGTCTTTGTGCTCATTATGTAATCTTGTCAGAGCAATGTTTATCTATTTATCTATTTTATCTTTTTTGCTCTTTGCATTCAAAGAAAAGCACATTTTTTCTCATGGATATCACATCAATTTAAAAAAACTGAAGCAATCAATATGAAAGCTTTAATGAAAATCATAGTAAATCAGTCCTTGCACAGTGAGGATCACCTCAGCTAAGCCTTCTCAGGTTTCTCAAATCAGTAATCTTGAAGATTGTGAAGTGAAGATTACTTTCATTTGAGTGTGCATGCAATGTCTAAACTGATTTGAATTTTTTATTGTTTGGAAATTATAATATCTTTTTTACCTTGCAATGAAGATTCAGTCAATGTGAATGGTCTTTTTCATCATTTTGATTAGAAATTAAAATGCAAGATTTAAATATTTTATTTTTTTTAGTAGAACAGGGAAATGTGTCAGTAGACATGGTTGAGTCAATACCCAGTCATTTGTTAGTTTTCAGTGAAGATAAATGAAAATGCACAATACAATTCAGTGCAGATAAGTGAAAATATACAATATACACATTTCACCTCTTGATCTATATAAGCCCCCTACTTCTTCTTTACTCAGTGTTGTAATGGTCAGTCTTCTCTGTCTTTCCTGGTGACCTAATAATGTTTCTGCCAGGGTCAGCAGACAGTTGGATTAGCTTGGACTGCTCACTGTGCTGTGCGCTCTCTACCAAGGAGGTGCAGGTCACTGGATTAGTGATTGACCAGATGTCTCTCTTTGTCTCTCTCTCTTTCACTGGGGTAGTCTTTACGTTGAGAGGTATCGGTGTCACTCTGTCATCACTGACTGTTCCTCTGCTGTAATCCAGAATGTTTGCTACTTAACACTTCCTCTTTACTAGTTATGGAGTACAATGGTTCCTGCACAAATGGATGAGGATAGGTTGGAGAGAATCAGAAAGGAGACGGATAAAGCTCTAGTGCGAGTAGTAAGAACCGTCAGTATCAACCTACTGGCATTTAAACTTATTACTTGAAAAGCATCAGTTGAATTACCACAGCACAATCTCTGTACACATTAAGTGAAAAAAAAAAGAAGAAACAGAAATGCAACTGGAACTATTCTTGTCTGGGAGTTCTTCACTCTTGACTGCCTTGGCTTCTGGAGAAGTTCACCATTTGTTTTTTGGAAAGTTTTGGACGACTTGAAGAGCAGATGTGATTCTTGGCCAGCCTGGGACTGTTCATAGAGCTTCCAGTTGGATTGTATCCAGATTGGCTGCAATATTGCTGAAATTGTGCATTCTACAGGAATAATTCAATAAACAACCAAGACTTGTGGATTTTTGGCCTTCATGTAGACACAGCTTTGAAACTGAAAAAAGAGAGAAACTGGCAGCTTAGGCTTTCATTTAAGATAATCTTTGTTCATCTCAACATCATTTTGATACAGCATTGGATTAGCACATCAGTTGTATGTGCTCCATCTACAGAACCGATCATTATTCAAGTTTGGCATAGGTAATTTGTTAACTTTTGCCACCATGGCCTCTGAGTCTTGCCCTCTGACTGGGGCGGAGAGCGCTGTGTGCAGACTCGTCCATCATGGGCCACGACCCCAAGCCATGCTGAGGCCTTTACACCTGGAGCTACAGGTGTATGTGGACAAAACAAGAACCAAGCAAAAACACAGGTACTGGCGGAAGGGCAAAAAGCTCCTTTCCTCTCTCTGTGTGTTTGTCCACGACAGTTGTTTGGCAAGCAAACTTCTGCAAAGCATATGACCTTGGCTAGCACATTCACTCTTTGATGAGGACAAGTTGTGTAAATTTGAACAGGAGAACTGCCAATAATGAGGACAAAGCCCTGTCTGGAAGGGAAGAGATTTTGCATAACAACAATGACAATATAATTTAGTGCTTGGCATGTCTGTGATTTTAATTAATGATCCGGGATAGCTTATACTGTATATATAACTTTATTACTCCCATAAATTACTAAAAGAGCCTATCATTCCCATCAGAGTCTGGAATATGGATACTACACAAAGTATTATTTGTGAATCACATATTACAGGTAGTACTTGAACTGACAAAAGATGTGGGAATTTGCAGATAAACAGTAATTATTTGACTGATAAGTATTACTCTTGTGGATCGCAAATAATCACAAATAACGTTGATCCACACAGGATTGAAATCACTGAATCACTCCAGTATAAATTACATTACTAGTCATCTGCTAGTAAAAATATTGCCATCCAGACTAGGCCCAACACATCCTGTTTTGGGGATAGCTGGGTAACATTTGAATGAGAATTTGAATTGATACGGGGTCATGCATCGGTGTGTTACTTGCTAATTTTACTTAGATAACATCTTACTCAGTTACAGCTACTGTCAGTTACCAGTGCCAACAAATGCCTTGGATAATGAAAAATGGCTACCATCACAACTATCAATCAAGTTTTTGGCAAGCATTATAGGGACACATTTTACATTATCGGGTCATACTCATAATCCAATGATTAATGCTGACTGAAACAGTAAAATATGTCTAAATTCCTAGATTGCCAACATCACAAGTAACAAATACACTATTCAATTCCAGAGAAAACGATGTAACAAATATTCTTGTGTCCCTAGATGATAGAGAAGTGCAATGTAGCGAATGGAGAGTCAGGAAGAACAAGTAGATTAAAAACAAGATTTAAACATCACAAATAGAGGATAAAAATGGTAGAGGGATTGGGCTTTGTGGAGGAAAGGAGGGAAGTGGAGGACATGAAGTGTTTCTCAAATGCACCAGGGAAATAATTTAAAAACATACTTGCATTGAGCCAAACCTAAATTACAATAGTCCTCACCTACTTTGCTGTACTTTTCTTGGTGCCATTTCTAATACAGATTAGATTCCAGGCTAATCTTCACCCATAAACACACTCTAGCACGCTGCCTGGAATATTGAAACTAGATTCAAATAGGGTGGCCTTTGTTTATAGTTGTTGGAAACATTTTTTTAGAAACTCACCCATGCGGCCTTGCTGTGATTATGCCAGATATGTGTGAACTTCAGTTTAAAAGAGCACTTGGCTGTAGAGTATGATTCACATTGTTTGTGTTTATTAGTTTTTGTACATATATCCATTGCACAGAATATCACAGTATGTATTTGAAAAGAAAAAAAAAAGCTCCGTTATATCATTTTATAGAGTTCCTTCCTTTACAGTAAGGGTCTTGTTGATGTAAATAAACATCCTTTTCACGCACCCTAAATCAGCTTCACTGACCCAGCAGTTGCCATAGTAACCGAGGCATTGTAGAGGTGGCTAGAAGATTTCTCTGACTTTGCTCTTCTCTTCCTAGTTATTTCTGGCACACATATCTTCCATTATAATTCAGCAAAGCAAAGTGATCATGATGCATGTTCAGACCATCAAATAGCTACAGTACTGGTTTCCAGTGCTAATTTGCTGATTTTACAACATGGGCTCTGAACTCAAAACAATGCTTTTAATTTTGTCCACACCCACAGTCAGAATAATCTCAAATGTCAAATCTGTATGCAGACCTAATATGCTGGTGGGACCATGTCAGAATGTATAGTATGTGTAGGGGTGCTCTGGTGGATCACTGTGTAGAGTGCGTACCATATTGTCACCGCTGAGTTCAGAGGGGTTTGGTCGTGGCCCGTGTCCTTTGCTGCATGTCATCCCCTCTCTCCCCCGTCTTTCCTGTATGTCTCCACTGTCGAATAAAGCAGAAATGTCCAGAAAAAAACAAAACAAAAATAAACGAATGTGCAGTATGTGTGCATTAAGCAACTTTATGAGCTCAATATTATCAATTAAAGCAAGAGCTGTATTTCTTTGTAACTCAGACTAAGTGCCTTGTTGAAAAAACAGGCTGATATGTGCAAGTTCAAGCTAAAAGTGAAACACCTCAGATATGGTCTGACTCTGTTGCCAAGGCAACTGTCCATTGACATGGCTACAGACCTTGTTGCTATGGCAATATTACCAATATATCCCACATTGTGCTAATGAGAGATTTTACATCGCCGCTGTAATAAATGTCCGTATGACATTGTTTTCATCCTCCCCTGTATCTGTGCTTGTGCTCCAGGATGGAAGCCTCTTGCTTGGAGTTGGCCTTGGAAGGAGAGAGGCTGTGCAAGACAGGGGACTTTAAAGGGGGAACAGCATTCTTTGAGGCAGCCGTGCAAGTCGGCACAGAAGACCTGAAGACCCTCAGTGCCATCTACAGCCAGCTTGGCAATGCCTACTTCTACCTGAAGGAGTATGGCAAAGCCCTGGAGTACCACAAACATGACCTCACTTTGGCCAGGTGAGGACAGTACCTCTAATACTTACTGCATACTGCATCGGAAAAATTGCAATTTACTGTTGTGTGTTTGTTTGTTTGTTTGTTTGTTTGTTTATAGTTATCCAAAAGCTTCTAAACCAGTATGATTTTAAACACTGCTAGTGTTGAATGACCAAAGATTAAGAAAAAACGTACTTTGGTGATTCCCAGACTGAAGAAAAAACACATTTTCAGGAGCTCCAGCCAAAATGAATTTCTCTTCCTTCTCAGGACAATAGGAGACAGAATTGGAGAAGGAAAAGCCAGCGGCAACCTTGGTAACACATTAAAAGTGTTGGGGCGCTTTGATGAGGCAGTTGTCTGCTGCCAGAGACACTTGGATATCTCTCAAGAGCAGGGTGACAAGGTAACACGCACCTGCTTTATGCTAACTCTTCCACATTCCTCCAAAAGCTACAATACGTCCAAAACTCTGCTGCCTAAATGCTCACTTGCTTCCGTTGCAGAGACCACATCACACTTGTCTTTTAAAATCTTCACTGGCCTCCAGTTTAACAATACATGGAGTTCAAACTACCCATTACACCAACTAGCTCTCTGTAGTTTATTGAGCACCTCTGTCTTCACCCTACACTTTTTTTTAGATCTGCCAAAGCTAACTTTGACTTTAACCCCGGGTTACCCGACTCTGCATGGATCAGGACTACTCAGAGCTACCCACC
>OMKZ01021024.1:33614-61994 GCA_900302535.1 Neoniphon sammara | reverse complement strand
CCCCGCCACCCCTTGCTTCCCATAATGAGTTGTTTTCCCACAGTGGGAGAACGGGCTACGGCTGGGACAAAGATGGCCTGCAGAAGAGAGAGACACAGAACGAGGGAGTAGGCAGAGAGAGAGAGACAGAAAAAGGGGGGAGGGAGGGTGAAAAGGAGAGAGAGCGGATGGTAGAGATTGGAGCTAGACTGGAATAGAGGGATACGGGAGGAGAGGAAGGGAGAGGGACGGTGCCATACAGAGCAGGGGGAGTAAAAAGAGCGGTGGAAAGTGGTGGGTGAAAGTGGGGGAGAGTGCGGTGTGAGCCGGGCGTGTGGACATAACAAGAGGGGATAGAAAAATATAGAGAGAGGAAGAAGAGGTGCCTGTGGTAAGATGCTTCATTTATTTTTTGAATACCAGTACAATAAGACAACAAGAGGTTATTATTTATCTCTTCTTCTTAGTTTTTGACCTGCATGTCTGCCTCTGTATGTTTTACTGACTCTCCCAGGGAGTTGAGGCACTTTTATGATAAACAATAAAAACTGCTGTTTTGTTTGAAGTACAGTGTGAATTTTCCAATTAAAAAGTTATAAAAATTTTCCTATATAAAGTTCCCTCTGAGGCTGAACAAACTAAAGTCAACTATCTTTGCTGACCCACTTCACAATCATGCTGCAGGCAGTGTTATTTTGCTTGCATACAGTAGATAGTGTTAAATACTTTCTGTCTTGTTCCTGTTTTGGTTCCTTCTAGAAATAGTGTTCATAGTGAGTATCAGTAGCCATATTGTTACTGAGGATTGTTGGTGTTAAGGTGGGGAAGGTTCAGTGGTTATAATCCCCTGAAAAGCACTATAATGTGGATATAAGGGGGGCACCATCTGTCTCTATTGATCTGTCATGTTTCCTTTGGCTGCACTGGGATTTTGTTGTAGATGTGTAGGAATCACATGCTGCTTTTCCAGTGTAGCGCATGTAGTTGATTTCTCCTGAGATTGGAAATGTCCTGTGGATTGCGAGCTGAGAGTGGTGTGTAGGATGTAAGTTGACGGTGTGTTGGTTGTGTTATGTGCTATCAGCAACAATAGAAAGATCCCTAATTCAGCTTATTTTGGTTTTGAACATAATTTCAGAGGACATAATTCATAGTAAAATCATATGGTTTTTCTGTGGCTTGTCCTCTGCTAATCTTGTTAATTTTGACGTAATTAGAGATTTTTATTTTATTTTTTTCCATGAGATCATCTGTATGGAAATATTAATACTGTAATCTTATTATTGCAAATTCTATTTTTATGTATTTCATACATCTATACTATATGTTGTAGTAATTGGTAAATTGATTATGATTATTGCCTCAACCATGAGGCATAGCTAGTTCACCTTAAAACAGCCAAGCTTTTAACTAGAAATGAAAAAGGTCATCTCATTTTAGCTGAATTTTATTGGATTACAACTGAAAATCTATTTTAAGATTTTATTCATTGCCTCTAAAGTTGTGACAACAGTTTATATTATGGAGATACTAGCTTCAGTCAAGTCAAAGGTTAAAAGCAAACAGTGATCCGGGATCTGCAGTTAGGTCCCTTGAAATCTGAAATGACAAGCTGAAGGAAATACAATTAGTTATGACTGCAGACACAGCTGACATATTTTTACAACTTATTTTTAGTTTGGCTTTCATGGCATGGTAATGTTAGGAGCACTATGTGGTCTCAGTTTTGTTCAGTAAATTTAATGTGTAAATGATTATTGTTAATAGTAGTAGTAGTCATAATAGTAGTGGTATAGTTGTAGTTGTAGTATTGTACAAGTATAGCAGTATTGTTACAAAAAACAAATATGCACAAAAAGGAATAACAGTTGAGTATGTGCGATTAAACAAGTACAGATGCTGTATAGTCCCAGCTACAGTAGGTGAGCAACATCAGCTGTTGCTGATGTTTAAGTCACTACAGCCCCAGAATAATCTGGGTAACCACATCACTCATCCAGTGTATTGTCAGAATATGGTCACTCCACTACATTGCTGTGCTCAGGTAGGTCATCTTACAGTATAATAACATGGTAGTCGCCTGTTTGCCAAAATGTTTGGTTATCATTGCCCAAACTCAAGGGATAATTCCAGTTTGTTTGTTTTTTAACCCGGCCATATTTGCCTAATTTTTGACATCTTAACAGTTAATTGTGAGTGTAGAGTGTTATGCACCTCCAGAATGCAGGGAGTTCAATATAACCTTACAGGACCAAAGGAATCTCCAACAGATGAATCCAAAAAGTGCCAATGAAAAACTACATTTCAGACAGAACAACTCACACATTAAAATATATATTTATTAAAGGATGTGGCATAACAATAAGTTTGACTTTGGTGGACTATCTGCTTTTATATTATTTGCTGCACATACAATTGATTTCATAGGGATAAACATAATCCCCCATATAGAACATATAAGCTGATTTAAGCGGGTGAAGTTGGGGGAGGAGGCGGGTTTAAAAAAAAACAAAGCAACAAAACTGTAGCAGCACAAAGAAGCAGCAGCAGGGCAGCCAGATGTGAGGTGTCATAATAAGCTGACCTATCGTTTAATAAAACGCTTTGAATAAGGCAGTGAAATGATGATTGGCTCGCTGCTTGATAAGTCAAATTCTACTTTATACTGTATACCGTTTGCTGATATATTCACATACAGTTTCAATGTTGATTAGCTCATTCTAGAAGATGAGCTACAGACTATTTATGCCTTAAATGTTGTGATTTTGTCAACTGTGAAAAATGTTTTATCACCTCAGCAGTAAAACGGGTAACAGAAACATAAAAGGAAATTCAAAAACTGCTAGCAAAAACTTACAGACACCAACCATATTCATATTCCAGCACATACAAGTTAAGTATATTCCTGATCAACATGCGTGAACTGGATGCCTCAAAATGAAGTCTGTGACTGCGATGCACCTACCTGGCGCCCAGCGATTGCATTTCTTTTCATATTTCCACGGGACCTTAGAGGGTACTACCATGTGGGCCATTGTACTTAATTAAAAATGGGCTGTTAATTTTTACACCACATTATATTTGCGTGAGATTGTTCCACCTTAAGAATCCAGGCCAAGGTATACTCTGCAGGAAGACCATCCCACATGAGTTGATGAGGTTATTTTTTCT
Source organism: Neoniphon sammara (assembly GCA_900302535.1). Classification (NCBI taxonomy): domain Eukaryota; kingdom Metazoa; phylum Chordata; class Actinopteri; order Holocentriformes; family Holocentridae; genus Neoniphon; species Neoniphon sammara. Next base: position 58,844 of record OMKZ01021024.1, on the reverse strand, counting down.
CTGCCACAAGTTGGCAATCTTGAAAACCTCATTATGCACCTAATAATAGCATTATACGTTTAACAATTCAGGTCACATAAACAATTTTGTTCCTTTCCAGATCAGGCTATAGGAATAGTTCAACATATTCATATTGTCCAGTAAACGCTCGATGAACAACATTCTCCTTGATCTGATATAGTTGTGCATGTCTTATTCTATTATACTTGCAGCAGTTTAAATAATCAGAATGGTAAACTTCAGCCAAGATAAGGGAGTATCACAGCTCCGGACAATAACCATGACCGACACATGAAACATCTGGTTCATAGCCTTCGAAAAACTCATGCTAGAGAATGTTTTGATGATCCGATAGGCGTTCAAAAGTTTATCATAAGATGTCATTAGAAAAAAAAACAAACAAAAAAAAACATCTTCACTCCAGTAAAAGCAGGAAATAAACAGTAATTCATGTGGGGATATTAGCGGAACAAAAAAAAAGAGTTTTGTACTGATTTGTCATTTTTGTCTCAGAAGCTAGGCCGTGACCCCTCCGATGAAGACTGCTTCTTTGACCTCCTTAGCAAATTCCAGAGCAGCCGCATGGACGACCAGCGCTGCCATCTTGATGAGCCACAGAATGGAGACAACAGAGAAGGTGCTGCTAACTCCGTGCCATCCCTAAACAAGATGATAGGTTGGTTGGAGGCTTAGTTTATGATAGTGCCTTAAAGATCAAGTGCAATGGATTTTAACTCAGAAAAGTAAAGCCTTATAACTTTGACATCTCACTTTAAACAGTATCAGGGCTTTCGTATAGTGCATGATGTAGGTTTTCTGTATGCTGCTGTTAAGATAATCTCTGTGAAAACTGACTGTGTCATGAATTTTACTGAGTAAAATTCATTTGACACTGTCAGTCTTCACAGAGATTATCTTCTTTCTCTCTTTTCTCTCTCCTAGACCCTGCGATCACCACTTCCCCCCAGACAGAGGAGCTGTTTGATTTGATTGCCAGCTCTCAGAGTCGCCGTCTTGATGACCAGCGGGTTAACGTCGGTAACCTTCCCGGCCTGAGAATCACGCACAACAATCTAGGCCACCTGGTGGGTGAGGGAGACCACCAGGAACCCAGCGATGACTTCTTCAACATGCTTATCAAGTGCCAGGTGTGGCCACACTTTACAGACAACACCTCCTCATTCAATCTTCCAATTAGATTCTTAATTATGAAGCCCATATATGCATGGAGGTCAGTGACATAGGTGATATGAGTAACAACCTAGGAAGCCTTCCAGGTGCGTCATTCCATGCTGCAGCTATCTGCACTGTCTCAACTTGTCTATCTTTCTGATTATAGTCCTCTAGGATTGATGATCAGCGGTGCTCCCCACCAGAAGCTGGCCCGCGCGCCCCCACAGTGCCTGATGAGGATTTCTTCAGTTTAATCCAGAGGGTGCAGGCCAAGCGTATGGATGAGCAGCGTGTCCAGCTGCCCACAGATGACCAGGACAGCCCACAGTCCCCTGATCCGGAGCCACCTAGTGGATACTCCAGCTAGGACTTAGTGAGCAACACTGCAGAACCACATGACAAAGAACATATGATAAAAACCTGATGAAATGAAAGAAGGATGAGCCAACATTGAAGAGGTGAACTAACTAGGTTTTTAATGATGAGACAAATCCCATGTGCAATAGGTGCCCTGTAAAATGTTGTTCAGTGTGTTAAGTTTTAAATGTGTGTAAATGCAATAGGAAAACAGGCAGAATTTATGCTAGGCCATGTGGGAAAGAAGATCTAAGATGAGGTTTTGAAATTTCAGAATGCTAACATGAGAAAAAAAAAATGAACAATAGACATTTACCCCATCTGTTGCCTTAAACAGCATTTTCACAGACTCTGATTGTATTCCCAACTGTCACATGTGTTGCTGTTCAGAAGCACATGATGGGCATAAAACATGAAGGATTTATGTGGAGAAATGGTGTTATTTATGCGAGCAGTATTAGGAGAGGCCATCAGTAGCCTAGTTAAATGGAATCCAGTGTTAGACAAATTGCTTCTGTCTATTTTAACAATCCACTGACCTGTAACCAGAGCATTGCAAATAAAATTGGTATTTCTTTGTTTTCTAATTTAGACAAATGGAAGTCATTTAAACAGATTCACTGAAATGGCAGACGATACTGTTGGCAACCCCAATTATCTTTATGGAAAATGCAGTAGTCTACTTACACAGTATGCAGTATCCTAGATTATTCAACAAAACTTTTCAACTAGCTGTTTATTTGATAGGATTAGGGCTTGGCAAAGAAAAAAAAAAGCTTGTTAAATCAAGCTCCAATTAATGTTTCCACTAAGCTTTGAAAGTGACCACAGTGCCGTCTACTGCTTAACCCCATTATCCATTCAACTTAGAAACAGTAGATACAGATGGATAGGATGGATGTCTCAGATCTTGAGGAGTCGGATGCTATGAACAATGTTAGACCATGCTAATTCAAGCTTTCAGATGATGCGAGCTTCACTCTGCTGATACACTGCCTCCCTGTGATCCAAAATTGGTACTACTGCCCTCATACAAAAAATGAAGTCCATTTGAGATTGGAGATAAAAGGCATGCCCTATTTTTGAATATTCTGAAGTATAAAGTTGTGATAATGATATTATGCTCCAAGTATGATGATTTTGAGCACTTTCTTCTTATTTCAGCGATAAGCTTTTGCTAACTGTACCATTCGCTTTTTATTTTTGCAGATGTTTTTTTAAGTGGAGCGTATCATCAAAAACAACCAGTGCTGAGCTTAGATTTCTATTCATTTGCTCTTATATGTGTCCCATGAAGTCAAGCAAAATCCACTAAGGTACAAACTGTAGAAGGAAAATTAAAATTGGCTTCCACTGAGTTTGAAATCTTTTTCTGTACATCTGTATAATGGTACTATTTTTATTTATTTATATTTTTTTCACTACAATCAGGGGCTTACCTTTCAATCAAAAGTAGTGTATACCTCTTTTTGTATCTCAAAGGTTATGAACCTAAGTGATGTCAAGTTTTAAAACTGGAGTCCTGAAATCAACTGAGCTTAAATGGGCCATGAACCAAGTGCGTATTGGTCATGTTTGATTCATCCCGCTCTGTCTGACAACTCATATGGATCTATAGTTAATATATCATTCAATTTCCAATTTTTTTCTTCTGTTCCTAACAAATCAACATGCTTCAAAACTATTCGGTACGCTTCTATTTGTCACTGCCATAAAATGTACATATATATTTTTTTGTATTTATGTTCCATTCGAGGACATGTAGATATCCCCCATGCTTTTAATAAAATGTTTCACATAATTCATTTGGCTCTACTGTCATTTTGCTTTGCCTTGGTGGCTACATAGAAAGACGTGGTTGGATATATGAATAATCCTTATTTGTATGCATTGCTGTGATTTGACCAATAGTATTTGCAGATAATTGCTCCTCTTTTCAAGGTTAGGAACTTAGAAAAAAAATCACATGAATAACCTTAAGCACCACTGTATGTGTCATTGCCTCTTTCAGAACAGCAAAAATGGGGATGTGAAAGTGTTAATCACTAGTCTGGGGTGGGACAAAGCACAGGGGACTGACCAAAAATGTTGGTTTGCATAGCTAAGATTAAGTAACAATGTAAGGTATGCAGTGATAGACAATGTTATTCACTTTTTTTTTGTTTGTTTTTCAGTAACATTTGGGACATTTTCCTATTTGTTGCATAGATCAGGATGCAAAACTGTACTCCTAGTTCCTTTGGTTGCAATATTTTTTTCACAATGGTATGAATCACTCCTGTGTCATGATAATGACACCTATCACGTGCAAGGACAAAAGTTTTCCTGTGTCCAATAATTTGCCCAGCTTGATCATCTATAGCATATCAGTACCCACTACCACGCTCATAGTTACATACCCACTTTGTCTATCAGTTGGTACAGTCCATATTGCAGGAAGCTAATATCGACCCATTGTTAGCTAATAATCAGCCCCTTTTTAACATACTGATCCTGACTTGACTCAACTTGAACAATTCCACCTTTACACACATGCGCTCCTCATCTCATCAAATACAAAACACCTCTTAAATGTAAATCAAGCGCAAATTTTAAAGTTTAAAAGGAAGATGCATATTCAAAACCATCAATCACCTAATGACCTGAGCTAATAATGACAGTGGTATATTCTGCTATGGCCCTCACCTCTTCTGCCTCTTCAACTCTCCTGCCTTTCCCTACTGTCTCTGCCTTTCTCTCTCCCTCACTCTCCTTGTCTGTACTTGCTCCCTTTTACCCAGAATGCACTGCAGGCTGAGCAGGCTGAGCTGAGCTATAAAAAGGCACTGAAGGGGGGAGGGAGGGTGGCCGTGCAGCAGGAAAGACTGCTCATACGCACACAGGGATCCAGGGACAGCAGCCTCCTGCACTGGAATCTAGAGCCACACCGCAAAAGAGAGGTCAGTACAGAGGACAAAGACTCCATAGAGGAAGAACAGGCAGGAAATGGCAGAGCCTGGGTTTAATTTTGTCAGAGGGAGTGAAGAATAGAGAGATCTAAGAGAGAGAGAGAGAGAGAGAGAGTGGGCAGGGCTGCTTGATAGGATACAGAGAGAGAGAGAGAGAGAGAGAGAGAGAGAAAGTAAAAGAATCATAGAGTAGAATGCTAAATTGGGTGGCATCTGATGTCTTGAGCCACTTCAGACACAGTGTTTTGTATGGACGACAAAGTGTCATTGGATCAGGCATATAGTATAGTCCAGATCCTGTCACAGCCTGAGGATGGGCATGTGACAAGTGTAATTTTGCGTGTCATCCATCACAAAAAAGATAAATTGTATCAGAGAATTTATTTATCTGGATAGCACATTTGCTTTTGCTATAAAGCATATCAGTGTCATTTTTTAGTCACGCCTTATGACAAATACATACCATACATTTTTCTCTGATATTCATTGCTTTGCCTCCATAGTAATGATCAAATATGCTCCTCTGCCTCTTAAATGGCCTAAACCCATTAAGTGCCACTTGTGACACAGGTTGCATAAGCCTTTTTAATTTGACTGCCATGCATCTGATTCCAACATTGGTAATTCACACTTGGTTTGCAGCTGACGGCTATTAATTACTGCAAGTAGAGAACCAAAGTCTGCAGCTTGGAACGCATCCACATTAACAAACATGAAGACATATTCGGCAAAATAACAGTCACAACTAATAGAGCTCTCTCCATCTCTCTCTCTTTCTCTCTCTCTCTCTCCATCCTCTCACAAACAACACTGAATATCTTAACTCACACTGCACTGACGTCAAGAGGTCTCCTGCTCTCCCTTAAAGGGACAGTATACTCATTGAAAGTGCAGAGCTCTATGGAAGCCAACAGTAAACAGGAAGAATGCAGTTATAATAATGGATCCTGTGCTTATGGTTAAATGCGCTGTATTCACTTCCATTGGCTTTGAGGGAGTGAAAGCTCCATATGCATATGCTTTTTGAGAATGGGTGATATGCTATCCCAGAACAGGTGCAGACTGACTGGGTCTTTTTATAGCAAGACTGCATGTTTGAATGACAGTCATAACACATGGGGGTGCACTGGGCTGAATGAAAGAGAGTCTTGCGCAGGACTGTGGTGAAATAGCTCTATATTTTAATATTTGAATAGGATTGTGGAGCACCTGATATCACATATTGCTTAAATGTTTCTCTCAAGTAAATAGGTAGATTTGTGAACATTGGTTGAACTTGCCCTTTAAGCCAGTACTCGCTTCTCTAAAGTGTGTGCTTCCATACTGCTCAAACTGTACACTTCATCACATGGTAGTGCATTATTTATGTAGTTGTAATAGATTTGTTTTAGGTGAGACATCAAGTATCCAGCCGTGTAATCCATTAGCATTCACAGAGCTTAGTCCACAAATGATCAAGTCTCCACTCAAACATGTTGCCACATTTCACATGACACCCCAGACTTAATGGTAATACATATGCTGTTGGAAACTATACTGGAGCAATCGTCCCTTAGAGAAGTCATTGTATGTTTCAAAGTATATTAAGTTTCTATACTATAATTTCACACAGTAAGAGTCAATCACATACCGCATAATAGTGAGCCCAGTCATTTTATTAACACCTGGTTTGGCCCACATTAGAAACAGAACATGTTTAGCATGCCAAAGAGGCAGGAGACCCTCAAGATGGCACCATAATAGGCCTGGGTGGGATGCCCAAACAGGCTTGGTGCTGACTAAGGAACACGCCTCCAAATGACATTTACAAAGACCACGGGGTTAATGGCCCCTAACATAAAACCAGCCACCTGAGAAGGACCAGCACCAGTGTAAGGAACATTGCTGATGAGGATTAGAGCATTAACGAGAATGATGTACTAAGTTAGTCAGGAGTGTTCACAAGTTTTGCGTATATTCTGCCAAGGATATTTATTTTTTGGGGTCAACCTGTGAGCAACTCTTAGTCCTGGCTCACATATACATTTTTAGAAAGCACAAACAAGTGGACTGTTTTACACTCAGTTTGTTCACAGTATATTTCTCTGTGGATATTTCTCTTTCTGACATTCATATATTTCAAATGTCTGGGTGCCCTTAAGCTACAAGGAAACAACTTTAGCACATTTCTTGTACCCTTCTTCTTTCAAAGCATTCTTATCAGTCTGGCACTATACTAACAGATTTGTTTAAATAGTAGATAAATGCCAGTGAGCAAAAAGTCACACTGCCACATGGCCATATTTAACTTTTTGATTTACACCCTTTGTATTTAATATCACTTTCCCACTCTTGTATTGGATTTCCAGGAAAGTTGCACCATATAACATATGATACCATTACATTCCTACAGAGGTACTTGTGATCAGGATATGAACTTATGAATATGCAAATAAAGAGTTTAACCTTAGTAACGCCGTAGCTGGGATGTGAATTATTCACAAAGTACTGTGATTTATCAGTGTTGTGTGAATGTACATGCAAATTAGTGTACGCCACATGCCCTATCATGCCAGGATACTTATACCAATGCTAGCAGTCACCAAGTAACCTGAGAAATCAACCGTGTCCCTCTGGTGCATTTAATCCTGCCCCACAGAACTCAGACCACAGTTTGTAGAGAAAGAGAGAGAGACAGATACAGAGAAAGAGAGAGTTTGTGAGTGTGTGTTACACAGTGAAGGAATAACTTAAGAACCTATGTTTTTTTTGTTGTTGTTGTTGTTTGTTTTTTTAAGTAGAATGGCTCCTTCTGCATTCTTTAGCCCCTTTCACATTTGGTAATCCCACACCATGGCAGCCCAAGCCAAAAGAAAATATTGTGCAATTGTCCTATATTGCTAACAGAATAAGCATTTAACACTCAAGCTGAATTGTTCTTTTTAAGATACTTATTATACAAGCAACATAAACTATTTTAAGCTGTCAAAAGAACACTATAATTACATTATAAAATGTCATAATATACAGTAATGCATTATGAGTGTGGTATAACCAGGTTCTGAGGTTCACTGGATCACTGGAACCTAAAGTTTTTGTTTACAAGGTATCACAAGTATTATAAGCTGTGGAATATTTATTAGTGTTTCACAATGTCTTAGTAAGTAAAGTAATTTCTGAAGAAGTAAAGTGGCATCAAATGACCTAGGACGGCCCTTTTCAAACTGATTTTGCCTGAAGTAAAGTGAGATCAATAAAATCATTATAATTATAACATGCATCTTCTTGTATGAGTAGTAACATGATTGCTGCATTACATAAGATACTCTAACAGGCAAGATTTTGATTAGAATCAGGTCTCAAGAGTTTCATTATTTGTTGTTTTCTTCTGACAAAACTACACTGGCTCAAATGACTTAGAAAAAAAAGAAAAGAAAGAAAGAAAAAAAAGTGGAATACGACCAAATTCATGCATATAACATTGATGGCAGGACAACAAACACCAATTTATTATACTGTAGGGGTGTTGGTGCATTATAGGGTTGTCAAAACAATAATGCTTAATGCATTAACTAATCAGGTGTTAACTAGTAGTTACTGTCAATATTGATAATTTAATATACTGATACATATGTAAGTACTTAACAATGAGTAGTACATAGCTCACTTACCACACTAAATAACATGCAGATTAATTTAGCGTTTTAGCTACGAATAAAATTCTGCACACTATGACTTGTATTTGGGCAGAGCCCCTCTTCAGTGAGTTACATGCATGTCAAACAACACCACACTATGCATGGTTTAGTGTGCATGCTGGCATGCAAGTGCATGCAAGTATTCACAAGATGGAATTACCTGCACATAGCATCTTTCAAGCTTCATGGGAGGAAAACAAATCTGTTCTGGTGGAAAGTGTTTTAACATCATTGTAACATTATTGCAGAATTCACTGTGAAGCAGACAATGATGTAGGATAAAGAGGACAACCTATTTAATCACATTAGCCAGCACACCTTTTATAAAATTTCTTTGTTCTCTAATTCACCTCTAATTGTCTTTTGGCAGCATCATTCTCAGATTTGTATCACCATATCACGCCACCAGAATCAATATTAATTTGCGAGTTGTATTCAAGTTGTAAAAATTAATCTTATTGGAAATAATTATGAATGAAATGGCCACAAGACAGAGAAACAGGCATTTTGCATTAAAGAATAATCAGAAAAGAAATCAATACTAACTCCTCCAAAACCTGCTTTATCTATTAAATCAATAAGGAAAAACAGAACTAGAATCAGAACACTATATGTAAAAAATCTGATTATGCAAAACTGCATGAAAGGTGAGTATCTGTGGAATATGAAAAATATAAGTGGATATCTTAGGAGCGTTAGAGTGGAGGAGAGAGAGGTGGTACGAATGGCATTCTGATTGAAAATCAATTCTGTACATATAGGCCCCTCATGGACAAAATCCATTTTATTCCAAAGGCACAATGAAAGACATATGGTTAAGACATTAGCCTGAATGTCAAGCAGAATGCTTAATGAATTTTTGGTGCCCTTGCAGAGCAGGCAAAAATGAACACTATCTGCATTCTTGTCAGAGATACCTTCACTCTGACCTCAGTACAAGCAAAACTAGACCTCAGTTATTCTGGTACAGAGTTCACCTGCTGAAATCAGTGATTCGAGTCATTAAACGTCCACTCTCCCAAATGCACTCTATTTCAACCCAGCACACATGATGAATTAATGCAGCTATTGAGCTAAAGTATCTGTTTACACGAGCCATCACTGCTGTCACCGCACCTTGTTCCCACTCTTTATCTTCTCTCTGTCTTTTTAGGCAGGCCAAAAGAGAGTAGCAGAGTGCACAGGCAACTGTAAGGCTATCTTCCCCTTTATATATACAGTATTCAGTACTAGCAATAAAAGGTAAAGTGCTCAGGGATTATAACTGTTATTATGCTATGAATTTGGTTTGTGGAGGCAGAATTAAGATATCACAGGTATAGCTGTAATACTGACTTTTTTTCATCTAGGATGAAACCAAAGTTCTACAAAGAGCAACAGTTCAGCACTTTGGACCAAGTTCCCCTCTAATAGGGTCACTTCATGATGCTTCTATGGGGTGGTGGGTGTCAGACATTAGTGAGGGCACTGTGTATCTGTCAGCATTATGTTGACTCAGCTGGTAAAACTGTGCTCTAATGGTCACAGTTCACCATGCATGGTCACATCAGTCTCCCTTAATCTATAAATTCATTTCAGCCAATAATACAGATTCTGTTGAACAGGGACACCTCTCAGTACAGCACTAATATTTACAGTATTGCAACAATTATTCCTCTAAAATAGCAGTCAGGCTCAGATTATTTGATGAGTGCTTTAGTGTTGTGTTGGATGTTTTACATGTCTAAAAAGTTGTATAAAATAACTGCTACTCTTACTAGTACTGCTGCTACTGCCCCTCCTCCTCCTCCTTCTCCTCCTCCTCCTCCTCCTCCTACTCCTCCTACTACTACTACTACTACTAATACTACTACTACTAATAATAATAATTGTATATGTCTGTATGATGAAAGAGAAACACTGCAGCCAAATGAAACATCTGAAGGGTAACCAGTCTACACTCAGTAGACTACTGCAAGAGAAATGAATCCTGATTATTGCAATAGCAGTTCACTATGGAAATGATGATGCTGTTTTAAATGCTCTTAGTTATAAAGAATATTTAGATAAACCATAAATTCTATAACAGTCTGTCTTCCCTTATCTAAACATCTGCCGCACCATAGTTATCTTGTTTTTCTGTCTCCTCTCTTTCAGTTAAAGGAAAAACCCTCATCTAACTCTTCACAATGGCAGGTAAATAGTACATTGTACTGAAGTGAAAATATAGAGGCTTGATTAATGATCTAAAAATTAAATGGCTTTTGTAATGTAATTAAAAAAGTATGGCACAGGTAGACCAAACGTGCTTTCTTGGGCTATACTGCCCTCCTTTGGTGATTTTTCAGAATACTGTAGATGTTTGGTATTTAATATTGATAAATAATACTGGCAAGTGATTTTTATGGTGCTTAGTTAATTCTTATGCCATTGCAAGTTATCAACAACTCTGTCACAAAACTGAGATATTCGATTTAGACAAATGTTGCCTGCAGTTCTTTGTGACCTGTTACACTGCACAGTTTACCTGGCCATTCAACACTATGAGGTAACAACAGTTTCCATGGCAACGCTGTTTGAGTAACAGAATGGCACAAACCCACATCAGAGCAAGGACAGTCAACACAGCCTAGGGCATCAATCAACTTAGTGTCCTACCAGAAATCATGGGGAATGGATGTTTTTCCACCAGTGCCACAACATGCATTGACCCGAGCTCCACATTTAGCTCTCAGGAGGGTTTGTAACCAAAATCACTTGCTAATGAATTTAGCCTTTTGTCAGAGGAAAGCCTCCTTACATCATGTACAAAATTATTGGACTCACAGTCTGTTCTGTACATGCTCATTTCAGAAAAAATTAAAGACGCCAAGATCATCTTTGTTGTGGGTAAGTACAATCAGTTTGAATTTGTCTCATCTTGCATTACTCTCGCATGCTAAGCAACCACACAGGTAATGTTAGAAGTTAGCTACAAATTTACACTCAATAAATAACTTGTCAGCTATGCATATGTGTGTGTGCGTGCATGTCTGTGCATGTGCGTGGGGATGCACACGTGGTCACTGTGTTGTTCTGTCCTTGTCAGGCGGGCCTGGCTCTGGTAAGGGAACCCAGTGTGAGAAGGTAGTGGCAAAGTATGGCTACACCCACCTGTCCTCTGGAGATCTGCTGCGTGCTGAGGTGGCTTCTGGCTCTGAGAGGGGCAAACAGCTCCAGGCCATCATGCAGAAAGGAGAGCTGGTGCCCCTGGTGAGAGAGACTGGACTATATTAAACCTCAAACATATCTATATCCATATTTTGAAACACATTTATAATAAATGAAAAAAAAAATCACCACTCAGTTGCATACTAATGAATATATATTTTGCAGGCATGTATGATTCATTAAATACATATGAATCTTTTAATGTTTTGCCTCCACCAACATACTACTTAATACAACCCACTGTCTTTTTTCAGTTGTTTAAAACCTACTAAAATTTGTACACATAAGGGAGGAACATTTTTCAGTTCTTGAAATGTGTTTTGTGCCATGTCAGTGTGAAGGTTTGAACGGAGTGTTATGGGTCTGCTTTCAGGACACAGTCTTAGACATGATCAAAGATGCCATGATTGCCAAGGCTGATGTCTCCAAGGGCTTCCTCATTGACGGCTACCCCCGTGAGGTGAAGCAGGGCGAGGAGTTTGAGAAAAAGGTAGGACAGTGCTTCAGATTTCAAGGTTTTCAAGTGCAAAAGACTCTTTTTTCCTTTTCTTCTTCTTTTCTTTTTTCATGACCATGGAAAATATGTGTGTAAAATGTAAGTGAACAAACTTTTTTTCTTTCACCACAGATTGGCAAGCCCTGCCTGCTGCTGTACATTGATGCTAAAGCAGAGACCATGGTCAAAAGGCTAATGAAGCGTGGGGAGACCAGCGGCCGTTCCGATGATAATGAGGAGACCATCAAGAAGCGCCTGGACTTGTATTACAAAGCCACCGAGCCAGTCATTGCCTTTTACGAGGGTCGTGGTATTGTCAGGAAGGTGAGTATGAGTAGCTATGCAAGGGAAAATTGCAAAAAATGTGAATAGTTTATTAACCCTCTGTCATATATTTTACATACCATGTCACATGCATTCTGTCTTTACTCTCTTTGCCTAGATCGACTCTGAGCTGCCGGTGGACGACGTCTTCAGTCTTGTTGCCAAAGCTATTGATGCATTGTAGTAAAACATCGTGACTGGATGAACTTTGTTTGTGGTTGTTTTATTTTTCTGTATCCATGTCGTGAGGACAAAACAACAACAACAACAACAACAGCAGCAGGAACTACAAACTTCCCAGTCATCCCAGTAATTAAAAATGTAAGGCCATTAAGGAACACACATGCCTTAATGCTGCTCTACAGTGTTACAGAGTCTACACCACTACCAATAATGTACATCTATTAGCTTGCCTACAACAGCCGCTGATCAATATATTTGTATTTTCAAGTTTTGTCTACATTCTCTGTGACAAACGTGTGTGGGTGTGTAACCATTGAAGTGACACCAAACTTCTTCCTAATGCCTGCAGATCCAGGAGAGGAGGAGAGTGCTTCAAGTGCTGTTGCCTTGTTGAACTATTACTTATATAATAGTAAAAATACTGGTGTAAAAATATACTTGAGTAAAAGTAAAATGTAGTTTATTTAAAATGTACAAAAAGAAAGAGAGCAGTTTAGGATGAAATTATTTACCTGGAAAAACTGTAAATTATAAAATATAATGCACAAAGTAAAGCCAGATTAATCGTCTGTTCTTTGACCATTCACTGTGAACATTCCCACAACTGGCCAAGTAACATTGGTCCAGTTTTTAATAGATATACAAATTTGTTCTATGTAGTGGATGTGATTTAAAATGTAGCTAAGTAAAACAACACTAAATATTAGAGCAAAAACATACTTAAGTAACGTGATCAAAGTGACAGAAATACAGTGGTACACACACCCACACATAACATTGCTTAAACTTAAATGTACAACCTGCACTTTACCTCTCTCCCACCTCTCTTCACCCTGCTGTATACAGAACCCAGAGTTTATGGGAAAATGTGTAGAACCCATTATAATCAATTCACAGTACATAGCAACGGCAGACATGGGCCAACCACGGCACGCACATTTGTAAGCCACTGTAATTTGATCTACTGAGAAGTTCTTTTATTCACTTTCATCATCACCCTGCATTTTATGCAATAATTTCTATCTAACTTCTATCTACCTACCAACCAACCTACCTCTATATTTTAGAGGGAGGCTGATACATGATATATAATACATAATATTTCTTTATTCATCAAGAGGTACACATGTAACGTTTATGGACATCTGTAATGGGATAAATGTAACATATGCACAAATAAGGAATTAAACTTTTTTTTTGCATATTTTGTATTATACTGTACATCTTGTATTATATATTATATTGTACGATGCATTAATCCTCTTGGTTTTGTCATAAAGGGTATCTGAAAAGTCACATCGTTTACACACATACACATGAACAAGGGACTTGACAGAGCTTTCAAAGTTGCAGAAAACATCCCTTTAATGTTCTGAAAACAGGGTCAAGGTGCACGTAGACACAACAGGATACAGGACACATGGTTACAACCATGGTTCAGTACTGTTTTTCCTTTTCCTCTGAGCTTATGATGGCTTACAGGTCTTCCTGTACCTCACACCTCAAACACACACACACACACACACACACACACACATACACAAACAGACACAGACAAAACACAACACTTCCCACTGGCCTAGCAAACACTTTCTAACAGGTATCCGGACTATCCTCCAAGGAGTGCTCTGATCGTGGCTCGGCGCTGTGGGGATGAGGAAGTAGAAAAGTGCCTCTGAAGGGGGACAGGATGTAACCATCGGAAAGTCAATCAAGAAAAGGCGTCAGTAAGCACTTTCATAAAGTGAGCTGGGATGCTGCTTGAATGCAAGGAATGTTCCTCTTATCTAAAATAAAGGTGCAAAACAAAGATGAAGGGAGGTGGCAGTGCTATTCATCACGTACAGTAGAGAGAGAGAGAGAGAGAGAGAGAGAGAGGGTGGAAGAGAGTGTGTATGAGGGACAGAATGCTACAGGCCTATGTCAGGACCTACACTTTATCTTCTTCTAAACATTTCTAAACAGAACTTTCACCATCAACCTGGCTGTACTACAGACAAATTTTTAGTGAGGTCTGAAAATTCAAACCCCAGAGCTTGTCCCCCAGAGAAAAAAATGACTATTTAAAACAAATTTCTTGCAATTTCTCAACAGTTTGTCACAATTTCTGTCCATCCGGGCGCCCTGGAAGATCACAGTACCAGATCACAGGACACCACGTACTTATGAGTGCAGCGGCGTGGGTTTGATTCCGGCCCAACCACTTGCTGCATGTCATCCCTTCTCTGTCTGCTCTGTATTTCCTGTCTCTTTCTACTGCCAACAGGATAGCGACTGCCAGCAATCTAAAAATCAGACATGCTATCTGCATAGCACATGCCCTGAATTTGGTTGTAAAAATAAAAGCAACTGATGCGACTCCAGGCCTTGATGACATCCGAAACAGGGCAAGGAAAACAGTCACCTACTTCAAAATCAGCACTACAGCTAAAGAAAAACTTAAACACGTGCAGGTACAAATGGGGCAACAAGTGATGAAATTGGAAGTGGAAACCCGTTGGAAAAGCACATACGACATGCTACAATGTTTATTCTTATACTTAAACAAATCCTCATTGACAAATTGTCTGCAACACCAACGTTACTGATTTAAAACTTTCGGGTTCCACAGTCCAGCAAATGCAGAAACAGCAGTAAGGCATTTGAAAGCGGAATCTGCAGCTGTACTGAGAAACTCAGGTTAAACATAGAGTAACAGCATGTATTTCCAAGTTTAATGTAGGACTGTAATTTTGTTTCCTGGTGTTTCCTCGACAGAGATGCAGAAGAGGCCAGAGGAGCAAGAAACACAGACAGACAGACATTATTGAAGTTCAGCGAGTCCTCAGTGCTCCTCCTTTGGAGAGATCCGAGGACCCGCTTTTTCATTGGTCAAACATAAATCCAATTTAACTTGTATCAGCCGGCCAGACAGTTACTGGTCACTCCAGCCTCATCTGTGAGATGTGAAAGGGTTTTCTCCAAGGCTGGAGAAATTGGAGTTGGAGAAATCCCATTTGTCTGTGTGTGTATGTGTGTGTGTGTGTGTGTTTGTCTGTGTGGCGTGGGTATGGCTCACTCTCTCTCCCTGGCTTGTGCTTCTCCACTTCACCTGTCTTCAATCAACTCATCAGCTCAACAGAACCCCGGCACTCCCTCCACTCATGGCCAGATTGTTCAGCCTTCGAAGTGGTAACCCTTCTGCTCTGAAGTTCACCTGCTCTAGTGTATTTTACCTTGAGTTTCTTTGTGTCAGCCAAGTGCTGATTCTGTATCTCAGTATTTCCAGGAATCCCCCTAGCCCTCAGCCTCAGTGTTCTCCTGCCCTCCCACACCACTTAAGTCCGACAGTCACTCTGCCACCTAGAGCCCAAGCCGCCTGCTCTGCTCAGCCTAGACTGCAAACACCCACAATAGCCTTCACACCTTTTCCAACCACACCTCCACCAAAACAGAGAAGCATTTAAAAATACTAGGCCTACTTATTCCAAAACTACACTAATGAAATGTTTAAAATAGCTTCAAGTTATGTTTTGAGCTAGTGTGGTCAGATCACAAATGAAGTCAGTCGTAAATCCCCACAATATGCTTGTCTTTCTCATGTCTGCCCTGCACACAAAGCACATTCACTGCCCTGTAATCTTGTGAACTCCATTTATAGCATGACAGTACTGGAGTCAGATTGCAAACCAGTCTGTCATGCTCACAACAACAACACGGACACATTCATAAAAACATTTATTGAGTGTGCACATCAAAACAATCCTGTAAGAGTGCGGCTTCATTTGACTGCAGAACATTGATTTTGCCAGCAGATGTCGTCCTTGAGCGCAACGAATGAAGCTTCAAATAGTGAACCCATTTCCAATATGATGATTCAAAAAGGTTCAAAGCTTCATAAGGTTTTCATTTCGCCATCACTAACACCACTCATCAGTTTCCTCTGCTCCGGTTGCCATGTGTTGCATGTAAACACGCGGGACATCTCTCCTCTCTCTCTCACGTACCCCTCAATCGCGCACATGCGTCGTGACCTGCTAATCATATTCAGCTAGAGGCGGAACTTGACCAAACTGTCTATTCTGAGTGGCTGATCACCTCTCCGGTTTTTCAAATAAAACAGTAACCATTATACATAATTAACATTTTAACCCTTTATTGTCACTGGGTTACAAATGTTTGGTAAATTGTGGCATAAAATCCCTGAGAAACACACACTAAAATGACAACTTAACTTTGATGGTCTTTGAGATCAGCAGTTGTGGCCCATTTTAGTTTTGCTTTCAGGGATATAATATTAAGAGACCGTCCCTCCACCTTTCTGTTCAAAGATAAAAAAAAGCCTTAGTAAATGGTGAATGAATTAAAGATAGGATGACCTTCCCTGACTCAAAAAGTGCTCTGAGATCAGACAGTGCTTATGGACAGTCTGACGAAGAAGATCACAAAGAAGAAAACACTCTCACTTTCTGTGAGACAGGAATAGACTTGGAGAGGACATTCTCTCACCATGATTATATACACCTTGTGTGTCTTAGAGTGACAGAGAAATTGTTAGAAATCTAGACAGGAAACACCAGTCCTCTTAAGTGTCGCTTACCAGGCCGTTTGACATCTATGTTGTCAGAGTAGTTGCTCTCTCTAAAAAAGTGTGTTTCCTCCAAGTTCACAAGAGACCCAAGGTCTGTTGAAGAGAGAGATGGAAGGCTACTGAATTTAGACTTTTTTTTTTTTTTTTACTGTATTCTGGGCCAGTTGCATTGTATGATGTTTTGAGTGAACCCATATATCAGAACTTCATAGGTTTTTCGGTAGCTATCTTCATTTTTGTCAGAAGTCACAAATGTGCGGTATTGCAAACTCAGAACTTTTGATATCTTTCTTTGGACATTTTGGACAGCTTTATGGCAAGGAGCATTTCATGTATAATGTGCATAGTGTTATACATCTAAGCGATAATGTCAGACTGCATGGTAGCCTTGATTCAATCTCGGGATTTCCCTTTGAAAACTTTCTTGGACGGCTGAAAAAAATGGTTCAAAGGCTCAGTTTCCCATTGCCCAAATTGTGAGAAGAATATCGAAGAGAACGAGTATCTTGTGCAGTGAAGACTTAAGTTACCCTCAGGTCAAAAAACTCACATGAATGGTCCTCTTCCTCTAACTGTTGAAAACCCTGTCAGTGAATTTGAAGAGATCTGTCTTCCCAACTTCACTATTAAGGCTTCAACAGGAGACAACTGCATCAAATACAGAGACAGCATAGGCTTGGTGAGAAATGTCATAATGCTTGAGGGAAGCTACCATCTTGTGTACGACAAGTTCACTTCTCTGTCAGACTTCTTCAAATATCCACTGGAGTCCTCTAAACTGGGAATCTTCCTTCTCTCAGACCTGTCAGACAACTTACAATTTGTCAAGGCTGATGAAAGCCTCGCAAAATATGTTCTTTTGCCATTTGGAGAAAAATATGTCAGCATGCCACTTCTTCACCTGATTTAAGGTTTTCATAAGCCTTCCTTTAGCCTGAGCACTCAGAATGATATTTTTATCTTCTTTTTTTCAGCATTGTACAGTAAAATAATATGCATTCACAAACTTGCCAGCACTCCTTCCTGCACTGCAAAAAGTACTAGCTTCTCAAAAACATAAGCTCCTGTAAATCTGTAAGTTGACTGAAATAGTTAGATGGTGAATGAATTAATCATGCTCCAATATAGCAAAGCTCACAGAGTGAACTTAAAGGATAATGTTTTCCCATCTATTTGGGTCTAATTGATTAGTAGGAACAAAAAGTTTGGAATCGGTCCAGTATTGAGTGAGAACGCTATAACTGGCAACTCCGAAACACAGCTATAATGTAATCCAATGGAGTAACCTGTCCACGTCCAAGTACATCCACTAAAAGTGTTTGTTTTTGCCACGGGAATTATCCTTTAATATATTCAATCAGCACATGTCTAGTGACCTTGACAAGTGTTTATTAGTTGAAACCCCTGACTGATGAGCTGCATTTCAGTATTATGTAATCTTTTGAAAGTGACATTTTTACAGCAAGTTGTCAATGTGCTCAAAAAATCCTAATATTTGGCAAGACGTTTGCTGCTGACTCTGGCCTAAAGCAAACTCAAGGAGTTAATATTTACAAATTCTTGAAAATTTTGTGTGTCCCACCTTTACGAATGTAAATGATGCTATGTCATGGGAGGTAGACACTGAACTGGAGAACAATTTTCATTATAGTTTTAATTCTTTCAATTCTGTCAGATATTGACCAATTATTCTTGTAAAATAAATACATAACTCTCCTGTAACTTTGATCATAATGGAATAGAGAGGGATTTGTGGCAAGTTAACTCAAATAAGGGAAGTATGCCAACAAGCTAACAATGTTGATTAATAATATAAAAATAAATATGATCAGTTTATTGAGTGCTTGGTACAATGTTCTTTGAAATCATAATTTTAAGTCAAGACTTGAACTTTCAGTTTTTTCATTGTCATAATCTGCTTTGTTTGCGTTTGTTTTTATGCTGAATGTGTTATTTTGGGACCACTTCTGCTGTGACATTAAGATGAATGGAGAGATACAAATCCAGAATTATGGATTAGCAGCCCCAAATTTTTCAACAATCTAAAAGAAACAGTAACCTCCAGATTTCGGTGTCATTCCCTAAAAGTAAGAGCAAGGGCCTCTCTCTGAACTAATAATTCTAACAACTGATTGATCAATTAATAAAAAAATAAGACAGATTTACTGATTAAAAAAATCATTAGTTCCATCCCTTATTATAATAATCACAGACAAACAGACCAGGGGACAATCTGATGCTTTTACAAAAAGATTTGTTTACAACGGCAATATGGGCATTGATTTTGGAATAGCAGCAGGTACTAGATGCTGGGCAATGCTTCTTATTAAGAAGCATCTTGGCATGTGGTGAAATTGATGAAATGTTATCTTACAGACATATGCTGAGATAAAAGAAAAGTTGGCCGAGGTGTTCGAAGACTGAAGTTACTGCAACAGAGGATGAGGATAGACACGTTTCTGACTGGAGGAGAAAAGTAAGGTATAAGCTAGGCCAGTAAAGATTTCTGATGTGCACCACAAGGTAGAGAGGATATTTCCTCACTGAAAATCTAGGTATATTGTTTATTTACATTTTGTTTTGGTTATGCAGACCATCACTTTGCCTGACCTTTTCATCAATGCAGAAGGTGCAGGTCAGTAGTAATTTCTCATCAGATGTCACAGTTGACCTCTATAGTAAATCTGGGTAAAAAGAAGTCATTGAAATTTAAACTTCCTCAATTTCTCCAAAATCAAGATCCACAATAGCTCTGTCATGATGGGCACACATCATTTATGATGCTTTAGTACCATACCGTCTGCGTTTCTAGGTAGGCTCTAGAGTACAGGAGTTACAAGATAAATAGTATTTAATTTATCACAGAGGCAATACTACAACACAGGTTAGGTTTACACATTAGGTTATAAATGTCTAAAGGAGCTACAAATAGTATTAGGTAAAGCAACAGCCACAGGAAACAAGGTAAACATGGCTACATGCTACAAATGTATTGCTATTAGCAGCAACAGGTTGTTGTAAGCATATGGTTTTCACACATATATTTATAATAGGGTTAGCACAAATTAGAAATCAAAAGCAGAGATTGGCTAATAGTATGGCTAAAGGTAGCTACACACAGCATTATGATGCTTACTCGAACAACAAATGTTAAATGTAAGAGTATTTCCTGCAGCCGACAGCATGCACATCATCAGGCCTTCCGTGTATTGTTTTGCTTTGAAGCTGTTACAGGAATGCAGACAGGTGGATCCAAATGCAGAGCCAGAGGCAGAGTTCTGGGGGGTATTTCATCAAGGTGGATAATGAAATGTGCAATTAAGTGAAAAAGCCTGGTTTAAATTAACTTCAACTTTCACTTGAGACTCAAGCCATTCCACTAACATAATTCAGCTGTGTCTAGTCAACGTTAAGTCAAACCAGGCTTGAACAGTGTTGCATTCTGCACGTGCACAGAGCACATAAGCAGCCCAGAACAGTTCATTGTCGAAAAGAGGATATTATGTTGCAAAAAGAGGGGAAAACGAGAGTAGTGTTCTTCTCAGCAGCGGAACAAACCCTGCTGATAGAACTTTACGAGGAATATAAAGCGGTCATCATCAAAAAGGGCAATACTGCCACAATTAACAAGGTGATGCAGATGGCTTGGCAAAAAACTGCACACTGACTAAATGCAAGCCTACTTATTTTTATGTATTTGTTGATGAACATTCACATCACTAGACTGAGGCTATCAGTGAGCTAAATAATATCAGATGTATGTTTAATATGGTGTAGGTTAACTTAGGACAACTGACATAACTACAATGCATTTGCTAACTAGCCTCGGTGAGGTGTGTGAAGCCTCTCTGACCTAGATGTCCTTGGTCTTTATTCATTCTTCTGTTACATCTCAACAGGAGCAAGCTCAATAGCCAGAAAAGAACAAGTGGGGCAACAAGTGGAAATTAAGTACAAAAACATTTTCCAGAGTGGTAAGACCCCTATAATAAAATGTGAAATGTGTTAAAATAACTGCTGATTTAGCCACACACACAAAAAAAATGGATGCCACTGATACTGGTGGGGAACCTCCACCTGAGGACCTCAAGCCCTCAGAGGGGCTGGCATTGAGCTGCAACCAGGGGTGGCCACTAATCGAGGGTATGTGTCTGTGTGTGTGTATGTCCACACAAGTGGACAACAGCACAGGAACTAGGAAACAGAGCACAAGCACACACAAAACTGAACAAATGATTTAACAACTAAAGAACAAGACTTAAATACAAACTGAACTAACAAGGGAATAGGGAAAAGGTGACTACATAGGACAACAGGCAAGGAGCTGATTGGCTGGAGGGAACAATGGGAGCAGGGCAAGGCTGACGAGGTGATGCAGAGCAGGTGAGGAGGGGAAAACAGGAAGTTAGGAACACAGGAGGACTGTAGGAAAACAGTTCAAACAAAACAAGATGTGAAAGACTGGGATAGTGCTTAAAAGAAAAAAGAGCCAAAAGAAACATACATAACAAATAAATGTGTCTCTGTGTGTTTAGTATTTGTTTACTGAAAACAGAAACAGAAACACATTACAGTGTTTCTGTATTCACATTGAAGACAGGACTTGGGCTGAACCAGCAGTACTGAGGATTCCATCGGTCAAGACCTACAGATAATTGTGAAGTGTGTTAAGGGGCTTAAAATGCCACACCTGTCTTTTTTTATTCTCAAATGCTAAGTAATGTGAACAAAATCCTTATTTCCATGCTGATTTTTATTGATTTAGTGGAAATTAAACAACTTTTTCAGCTTCAAAGGGACGCAATTTGGGTAATAAATGATTGACTAGGTCAAGGGAACAATTTAAGCTATAATTTATGTTTATACAGGAAGCACATGTAAAGCCATCCCCCATAGTGTCTTCACTAGTAAGTGCTGCTTCAGACATGATATATGGAGTTTGCCACAGCAGCTCCTGGGCCTGTGGTCATTTGGCACCAAGAGAGGATTTTAGCGTGTCTCAACACAGCCACACATGTTTGAAGTGTCACTATTCCCACAATTTTGAACACAAATACACATATATGAAAATTGTTAAGCTGTGTCTCCTGGAACCCTTGATATCATTCTTTGATAGCATTTAAAGCATTTTTTAGGCCAACTGACACAGCTGTCTGTTCATCTCAGCCCTTCTTTTCAGTGTTAAAAGTGAGTTGATCCTTAATCTCACATCATTCAGACTTTCAGCAGCACTTTTGGTACTTGAATATTGTTGTTAAACATTTTCATATTTTTTGTACTTCTTTAAATATGACACCTGGGGTTTTTAAGCACTTTAATTGAGCTGTGAGCACAGAGAGACAGAGAGCAAAGCTGACATTTAACACACTGCTGTTAACTCCCACCGTTTTAATGGTACAGACATATAATGCCCCTCAAAATGTTCAACTATGTCTACTCTGACTATTGATAAAATATCTGACGGATACTGTTCATCTCAGCATCAGCCATTTTTCAACTCTCACTACTCTTTCATACTTTCAGCTAGAAACCTCATTCCACTTTGAAAATGATCAGCTTACTTAGCATATTAGGACTGTAGTTCAACTTTTTGATTTTTCTTTTACATTTTTTAAGTTATTTAACTTTCAACAACTGCTTGAACTTCCTAAAATACATTAAGTTTCAAAGCACAGCTTAAAACACTTCAAATACACCCTTTTAACCTGAAGCAAGCACACAAATTTTCTTCAGTAAATTTAGCCTTTTCTAGTTAAAATAATTTGTGGTACCTGTGAGACTTTGGTCAGCTGCATTTAATGCACCCCCTGAACTGACTAGATGTAGAAATCATATACTATAGCCTTTTGTCCTGCCTCATCAGCTTTTCTCTGTCTTAGCCTATTGATTTTCTTATCTCATTGTCATTGCACATTTTATTGTCCATTTTACTGTTTTGTCCTGGCATGCTCAGTCGTCTTGGTGGGGACTCTGTCTATGAACTGGCCTGCCCAAGGTTTCTCCCACTTTTCCCCCTAATGTGATTTTCTTGGGAGTTTTTCGTCATCCTTACTGAGAGTGGTGCCAGGGAGGCTGTGTTAGGTAGGCCTGTGTCTTTTCAACATGCTATCTTGCCTTGTGCTTTGTTTTGTTTTGTTGAACACTTATTAGCCTACATCAATTTCTTTTGCAATCGTTTGCTGATTAGTTGGTCTATGTCAGCTTGTCTTTGTGCAGCCCTTGACACAAGCCTCTGTAATGGTTTATACAACCCTGACTACAAAGCCACCTCAACATCTGATGCATTGCACACTCGCCACAGGAGGTCGTTGTATCTAACTGTACTAGAAGCTGAACAGCGAGACATGCAACAAATCATCATCATCACCACCACCACGATCATCATTATCATCATTATCATCATCATCATCATCACCGCCATCGTGAGAGATTTCTTGGCAATGCACACGCATTATTTACTACATATAAGGGACCTAGGTTCACACTTTATTTTCAAGCGTGACAGATAATACTGTCCTCTGAAACTGTTGGCTGTTACTGGCCTGCATCCTTGCATTCTAAAATACCATCTATAAGTCCCTATAGGAATATTAAAGTGATATAGGCCAAATACAAGAGAAGAAAAGGAGAAAAGGCCTACAATCTACTGTGAGGTTCACACCCACTATTAAGCTAATAATCACAGTGAAAATCTTTATTAGAATATTATGGAAACATCATAAGTTAGGGTTAGGGTTAAGTGCCAGAGAAAAGTGAGAAAGATGACAGTGCAGAGTTCAGTTTTGTGAGTGCAGAAGTGTTTGGGTTTTCTCACTGGAGGTAAATAGAGCCTGAAAAAAGCGTGTGGAGAGTTAGTACATTTTGTTTGATGCTCTGACACCATAGTCTGTGACATAAAAATAGCCCACTATAGTGCGACCACACTATTTCGGACGACGAGCACAATCCTAAATTCTATAGGGATAAAAGAGGGAATTTTTATTGTTTCTGTGGGGGACTCCCCTTGGGCTGAACAGTTTGACAGGAGTAGCGCTTATTAATAACTTTAGGCCAGTGGGAGGGGTACAAAAGTAAATCTGCGCCCGCCCAGACAGGCACAGCATAGAAAGTTTGGAAAGCGGTTGAATGCTGCTACATCGGCGTCCGTGGATTATAAACCTAAATCAAGAGAGGGAATCTACTTTCAAAGTAAGTTCTGTGCTACACAACTTGTTTTCACATTTAAATACGGCGATAGATTGGGTAGTTTATTTCCCTAATGTAGGAGAGAGGAGTATGCTATTTCCTTAAATTCTCGATGAGTAATAAGTCTGTTTAAAAATTCCTGATCATGGTGGCTAATGTCAAATGACTTTAACCCACAAAGTATAAGAATTATTGATTAATGAAACCAAAAAGCATATATAGCCAAGCAGTTGCGACTTTTTCCTTCACTTCATGGATACAATTATTGATAGATTATTAATCTTGGCCATCACTGTGTAGCTATGATTAGCCCCTTAAGTAAGTGTATGTCTTGATACAGTGATTTAGCCCGTTAGACTTAGGTGGTCTATGATTTCTTTCTTTTTCTTTCTTTCTTTCTTTCTTTCTTTCTTTCTTTCTTTCTTTCTTTCTTTCACAATTAAAGCTCCAATTCAGGGAAATAACATGACTTTATGTTTACTTCTGGAAGCGCATAAACAGTTTGCACAGGCTTTTCCTTTGGTTCTATACGAATCATATAACATGAGCAGTCTCCCTGTTATCAGATCTGGGCATTGTGATATTATTTAAAGAAAGCAATGCCGTAGTGTTTCCTGACAGAGCTGGCCAGAAGTCACTGACCACCAGATAACCCTGAGTTCAGAACCTCAGTGTGCAATCGGAAGACAAAGAGCCAATCCCTTTGAAACAAACAGATTCGACAGCAAAATTAAAGCAACGTTTCACTCACTGTCAGCGATTCTTGACTTTGTGAAAAATGTTAATCCCAAGCAGCCCCTGTAACTGACCTGAACGGTGCCCATAACCTGGTCTTAATTATAAGGTTGGATAAGGTCTGCTTGAGTCAGACAGTTTTATAATGAAGACACAATGAAGAGCCACAGCAAAGAGCTAGACCTACAAGACTGTTTAATCCCTGTAATTTTAAAATCATTAATTTATTGTTTATTTTTAAGATTTAACGTTTGTTTTCCACTTGTTATCGCTGCAATTTCTTGCTTTGATTATTGGGAGAAAAAAAACGTTTGCCTGTAGACTGACTAGATCCAAACAGCACTTCTTTCTCAAGTTTTTTTTTTTTTTTTTTTTTTTTTTTTTTTAGAGCAT
>OMKZ01021024.1:22518-33594 GCA_900302535.1 Neoniphon sammara | reverse complement strand
TATTTTTTTTTTTTTTTTTTTTTTTTTTTTTTTGTAGGACCAGTTTTGTTTCTTAGTCTAGTAACAGAGTTTTTAATAAAAGATCTCAGTGAATGGTGAACTGCACATTTAACTGTCATGTTTATCATATCTAACATCAGTATTAGTCATATCAGCGCTTGAAGTGGCCATCAAGTGGCAGTCCCCAGGTTAGAGAATTAATTTTACAATAATCTCTGACAACACAATCTTAGATAAGAGGCGATATATAGATAGACAGATACATACACACACAGAGAGAGGGATTGGAGGGTGTCGCCATTATATCACACATATTTCAGCATTTTCATTCTTAGGGGGTTAAGGTCTTGAGGACATGTTTTGCGTAACAAAATGAGTATGATGATAATTATTGTGGAATATTCTTTGATGGCCATTTGCATTTAGTGTTCTATTTTACATTGTAAGCTGAGCATGCTAGCCTATATTGTGTGCTGAGCACAGCAGTGGGACCCATGACACTGATTGGCAGTTGGTCATGTCCTCGTCAGCCATTCATTTGTCTTCACTGCTTCTCCGCCTTTCTCTCCCAGCTGACCTTCCAATCGCTCAAGACTGGAGTTGTCCGCTCATCCACTGCCAGAGTCACAGCTTCACTTTCAATTAACAAGGAAGCTTCAGCCAAAGCCTGAGCATCTACACATCAGCTGGAGGCCCATTTGACTCAAACCAAGACCTGACACTCAAACTTTATGGAGATGGACGGTCATACAGCACTGCTAGTCCTGCTTCTGTGCACCACTGTTTCAGTCTCAGGTAAGTCTATCAGTTTAAGTTTTTAGATCTTTAGTCACTATGCTTGGACATTTGATTGGACTGAAGACCATTTCTGCCTTTAGCCAATACTGGGCATCCAAGCCAAATAATTAATACCCGCATTATCTGTCAAATGCAGGTATTAATATTGTCCTGTCAAAAGTTTGTAATTCTGACCTCATCTCATCCCAAAAATCAAACAAGAACACTATCCACTAAACCTGTCTTTTACTGCACAGTCTCTCTAGTATTTAATAGATTTTTTATAGACATACATATGATGTTTGAAGAGCTGAGATTATAACCTATTGCAGCTGTAAATAAATGATATTTTGCTATATACAGTCCTCTGACAATTGAATCACCAAGGCAACCATGTATCTGAGCTGTTCTTTTTTTGGCATGTTATGATAGGAATATTCAGCCATTCCAGACACAAAACCCCATAAACAAACATGCGAACCCTTCAGAGACTTTGTATGTGGCTTAATTTTCTTCCTCTCCATGTCCTAGTGTGTTGGCCCCCTCACACTCCCTCCATTGGCTGCTTGTGGCTGCCCATATCAAATTTAAACTGTAATCCTTACAAGGTGTCAGAGGAACCTGCATCTTTATGCCCTCAGGCCATGATCCAGCCTGAGACTCTGAACCATGCTTAACACTCTGCTACTACAAGGCGCTACAATCCTGCTTCCCCACAGTAACCCGGCATCATGCCGCCCAGCCTCAAATCAATATTTTATATTTGTTACCAGAGTTTTGTGGCTCTGACCCAGGCACACCTTAGTGCTGGTTGCTTGTGATATTGGTGATCTAGAAATATAAACATATTCTACTGTTGTCCTGTCTGTAAATAGTTCTTGAAAAGAGTGCTAGCTAAATGGCAGGAGTGTTAAATGTAAATGTAGTTTTTTATTATCAGTTAACCTTGCACCGCGATGGTGTTTTCCCTGTTCCAGTTCCTTAAAGCTAAAAAGATGAATTAAGAATCTGAGATACTGAAAGCTTAAAAGATGTGTCATACATTTATAACATAAAAAGGAAAGGATTTTCATTATACAGGTGTGTGGGTAATACCTTTATTTATTGGCGTAATAATATCTGCACTATATATAGGGTAATGTGTATTATTTCACTAATGTGTATGGCCCCTCAAGATGTCATAGATATAGCCAGTTCTAGCTAATCACTAGCAGATTAGGTGTGTCTGTTGTTGTGAAATCTGGTGGGTTAGAAAATGTTTTCTCAGGACCAGCTGTGACACTTCATTGACTCTGCTTTGCATCTCAGTTGGAAATGTACCATAGCTTAGCTGACTGGCTCTCATAGGACTTTAACACTGTTAAAGTGCTCAGTTCCAGTCTCCCTAAGTACTTATTACATGTGAATTCTAGTGGTGTAGCACTTCCCTAGGAGAAGCAAGATTGTGCAAATTTTATTTCCATAACTCTTGATTTGTAATGGCAAGCACACAGACTACTGTCACTCTAGCTCACTATGGAGGAACATATGGGTCCAGCTGAACTCTTTCTATTTAGCGTCTTTTTCCACTGTGTTCTCAGTTCTTCCTGACAGGGAAAATATGTTGAATATGCATCCTGCTGTTGCAGGCTTCCCTGTGGGAGCCAGGCATCATGATACTGACGGCCAGGCATCCTGCTGCATTTCTGCCTATCCATAGTCTCTCCATGGGCAGTAGGAAAAGTACAATAGTGATAGCAGAGGAGGAGTTAGCTCTGTGGCAAACAAGGGAGCCACCACTGGGACCTGCATCCACAGGAAGCCCCGATACAGACTGCTGATGGAGAATAACGACTGGGAGCAACTGTTACAGAAGTGTAGTGAGGTAAAGAGGGAACTGAAAAAGATAGAGATAGGGCAAGGGGGAGTCAAAGTAAGAGAAATGGAAAGACCAATTGAAATAATGACAAAGAGAAAAATGTCTAAACAAAAGGCATGCCTAAGAAAGAGAAACAAAATTTGCTATAGAGGGAGACTGAAGAAATAGGGGGAGAGAGATAAAAAGCAAGAAAAGGAAAGAGATGACAAAGGCTTCTCAGAGGGCCTGTAGAGGAACAAACAGAAAGGGAAAAAAAATTGCTCATGGTAAAAATGGCGTCAAGTCAAAATAGTCCACTTCCTTTCTTGCGCTGTAGTGGGCCGGCACTGCCTGCAGTCAGACTGGGTGGTAGGGAGACGCGACCACTTGTCGCTCCCTCAGACTGATTTCTATCTCCTTCAGTGTTATGCCCCTCCCAAATAACAATCCGTTTCTGACCGCCTTGCTTTTCCTCTGTTTGAATACAGAGTGCAGTGTGGAGGAGACTCACTAGTGTGTTATGTTCCTCTCCTTTGTTGTTTGTCCCTAGTAAGTTTACACTAGCTAATGCTTGATCTGTTATAAAGATGGTTCTAGCAAGCCATGTGGCTCATGAATGATGTAGGGTTACAGTCTTTCTCTTACAAAAAATACGACAATAGACTTGTGTAGTGTTTGACTGTTTTCAGTGTTGAGTTGTGATACACATGAACACATTTTGTGCACCCTATAATAAATACAGAAAATAATAGTAATAATCATATATTAATCATAGCAAAACTTTATTATACAGATCTTCTGATGCCTTCTCATAATTAGAGAATGCCCTATTAGCATTAAATGTATCATAATTCATAATTCAAAACTGAAATTACTGATATACATATGCCTAATAGCTAACCATAGCCTTGTAACATATGCTCATTTGTGTAACTAAACTTAAATGATTTAATATTTCATAGCTATACAATTTTAGTTTCTTATTTTTCTTCACAAATAAGCAGTACACCTCTCCCTGAGGAAGGTATTACTTTGTGTTAAAGTTGTAATTGGAGTCTGGTTATGGTATGGCCAAAAAATAAATAAATAAATAATTAAAGCTGCAGTATTTCAGAATCACTTTAATCGTTATCTCAGTGGCAAATATTAAGAGTGACAGTGAATGATCAAACTATCCGTTTAGCATGTGAACGTAACATCATGCGAACGTCCAGCCATGGATCTGAGGTGCACCTAGTCCAGATTTCTCCTTAACATCATCTCTGTGTGACTATGAGGTCTTGAGCCCTCTGGCCCAGGCTGGTCAGCGTGCAGTGGCATGAGCATGGGACGGCTCATTAGTAGTGAGTGAGATAAATGCCTCGTCAGCATGGCGACCACTTGTGCCCATGTTAACATGACTGCTGTCTGCTCAGATAAGGCATGGCATTATGTGTTCTTATCTCTGGGTCTGTCTGCCCATGGCCAATCCAGGGGTCTGCACAAACAAAGGAAAAGCACCTGCATATTAGGACAAATTGGATGGAAAACTTGATTGTCCCGCCAACTTACTTTTCATTTTCGAACAAAGCTGCTCAATGTGGGAGTTTCAGACACCCCAAGGAGAGCTCTAGCAAAATGAGAAATTGTTTAATTTCATGCCATACTACATTGTTATACTATTATTTAATTCATTAGGATTTTTTTTCCCCTTTGACGAGGCTCTTTAAGCAAAATACTCTAAAACAAAATGTTCTCAGTCAAAATGTTTTCAGATGTTCCATGGCATGATGTTTTTGTTTTTGTTTTGTTTTTTTGGCATAAAAAAGTTACACTTTTTTTAAGGTCTGAAGGATAGAATTTTGACTGACATACCTAATTCTGCATTATGTAGATCATTTAGGCCCAGTATGTTTCATCAGTGTCACTGGAAGGCATATTGCCAGCAACTAGCCTGTGGACAAAAAATCTAATATAAACTTGATAAGACAACAGTTTGCTTGAATGGAATGAAAACATCTCAATTCTGGGAATCTGAATTTACCGAATTTACCCCACATGGCCTTTTAGAGACATGTTGAAATGGAATTGCTCTGTACCATGGACTCAGACCATGGTACAATTCCTAAAAGCTACATGCACAGTGCCTAGGATTGGTTTAGAGGTCGCTGTGTTTCCAACTGTTCCACACTCTGAAACAGCTCATAACGTTTTATATACTCATTTGCTGTCTGCAGTGGTCACTGAGGTTCAGTGTGGACAAGGTAGGTAACTTTCTTGTTTTAGGTGGCACTGTCAGCAAGGTGAAATCACTCTTAAATGTCTGACTCTGTGTGAGTGAGTGAGTGATAGAGAGTGAGTGAATTTGATTTGATGTTGAAGAGTACAGAGTTTGAGAGAGTCTTCACTGGAAAATTAAAAAAAGAAATTCTTAGGTATAGAAACCTTAATTTTCAGGGAAAAAGCCATAGGCCTTGCATGCACATAAGTGAATGGAATGGAAAAATGGTACCATATTACTGATTATATGTGCTATATCAGATCACTATGAGCGTCACCATGAAATGATATATTCCTCATCCCTGTTTTCAGAACTTGACCCAGTTCATGCCTGATTCATGTAAGAATGTTTGTCTGCATTGAAAAATATATAATTCCCAGACTAGCAGTATACAGGGCATGAAGTGAGTCAGAGAATGACTGAGTAACCGAGCCACAGGCCTTCCATGCACCATTGGATTTGTTGTTCCATTGACTTCCGACACAATGAGACGACTGACAAATGGCTCCCAGAGGTGTAAACAGAGCTAGTGTGAAGACAAGCTGTCTCCAGACCAGCTATCAAATCCTCACTACCTCTGCAGCAAGCACAAGAAGCAGTGGTCAACATGCACACACACACACACGTGCGCACGCACACATGCATGCACGCACGCACGTACACACACTAAAATACTCCTAGGCCATAAAACTGACAAGACTAATCAGCAATTGATAGAATTTGGGGACGTCAGGGGGAGAGGGAGGGGACATGGTAAGGAAGCTTGCATGTACTACGCAGTGTGTAATGTGTAGAATGCCGGGGTGAGAGGCCAGGGGACAGTGCAGGCCCCTGCAGAGCACTGATAAGAGCTTGTTTACCTTCCTGTGGATGGTCAGGCCTCAGTCTGCAGTTGCGGAAACGTCGGGACAATAGGTGTGTGTGTATGTGTGTGTGTGTGTGTGTGTGTGTGTGTGTGTGTGTTTAGCCGAGAGAGACTCGAGCCAGCCTTGAAGCCCCCCTTTCCCTTGCTCCCTCACGTCTCTCTCCTCTCCAGCTAACTCTGATACGAGTCCTAACCCCTCCTTCCCCTTTCCCCTCATGACTCCGTCGAATGACCCTACACACAAACAGTTTATGCTACCCTGAGGGACCAAGGCAGACAGTTGGTCTTGATGCTGCCCTCTGACAGGGTTATCCCGACTGTTTTTTTTCCTCTCTCCCTCTTACACAATACAGGCATACAGTGCAGCTAACCCACTTATACAATACAGGCGTACAGTGTGGCTTCAAGGGCCATACCTCCCTTCATTTGCATTTACACTTACATTTTGGGTATTTAGCTGATGCTTTTATCCAGAGTGGCTAGCAATGAGAGTAACCGCAGACAAAGCATAAAATTAAGCTCCTGCTTACCCCGGGTGAGCCCAGTTGAAGCGACTAAGCAGTTGGTGAGTGAGGTGGTGCTTTCAGTGCTTCTTAGTCAGTTGCCTGTATTTGATTCTTTTGATTCCACCTTATAATCCAAGCTGTTTTTCAATGCCTTGGCCTGCCTGTCAAAACTGTACACTGCCGTAGCGCCAACACTTGGGGTATTCACGTACTAACAAAACAAATCTCTATCAGCATTTTCTGCTCCATCTCCATTTTGCAGTTTCTCCCCTGACAGGCTTCTTGGTGATTTTTTTTTATCTTGCAAGAAAAAAAAAACGGTTTAAATCAGAGTGGTTTTGCTTGATAAGTTCAGCTGTTTTCAACTTCTAAAAGCGCTGTTTAAGGGGCAGTTGTAGAGTAGTAATTTTCCATGATTTCATGTAAAAATGGCTGTGGTGGTTGTCAAAAACATGCTATGTGTTCACACCCTTATTCTCCAATTTATATCTTTATTGGCTGGACTGTAACAGCAGGGCTCGCCCTACAAACACGAATGTCTGTCTGTGACTGATTGACTGACTGAGTGTCGGGCTTCTTTCCCCACATCAGCAGCCATACCATTTTTCATCTATTACCACTAGTACTACTGCTTTTAAAACACACACACACACAAACACACAGATTTCAGTCTTCACCACTCACATGCATATGGAAGCATACAAGACATATGGATGCAAACAAACACACACATTATCATGAACTGCCCACTGGTTTCTACTGTTATTTCCTCTCCTCCAACAGTATGTAGTTTATAATACAGTGCAGTCAGAAGATATGTTGACCTGAACAACTCACTTCTTTGCTTTTTGCTAAAACTATTGCTGTCATTACTGCTCTCTGCACCTACATGTTCTCTGGGGGATGATGAAAGTCATTTGGAGAAAAGTAAAAAAAAAAAAAAGAAATCACTAACTGAAGTGGCTGCAGAAGAGGAGGCAGATTGAGGGAAAGTGGATATAACAAAAATGTAATTTACAGCGCTCTATCACAAAATTATTTCTGAAATGCATTGAAGATCACAGATTGAATATGTAACAGTATAATTTTGTTGCCAAGCACACAGCAGCTAAAGGAAAACAGCATTATAAATAAATTAATGTTGTTTGAAAATATATACCAGTGGCTTTTTACTAAATAATAAACAGGTGAAATGCAGAGAATTATTTATATATGCATGCTTTTTACAGTTGTACTCAGTTGAACTACTCGACTGTCCTGTTGTGAAGCTCTACTGCAAACTTGATATTGGGCACAACATGTTTCTGTAGTACTGTTTGAACAACCTGCAACCTGGTGACAACCGCTACAGGGCTGACAGCGATCAGCCAGCAACCAGACGGTTTGATGCTGCTCATGAATCTTTTGGTCTCAGTGGATACTAAGAATATATGTGGGTGGAATATTCCTTTAAGGATTTTGTGCACTATTGGAAATGTGGAGAAACCACTGCAAAGAGACCCAAACTGTGATATAGAAACATTATTATCAGCATTGATGGAAAAATATAATATGTGTAAACACTGAAGTGGCTGCAAGAAGGAAATTACTGATGTTGTCAGTGCTGTAACAACAGAGACACAGACAGTGGATGGCTTGGAAAATAAATGGTCTGACTTAAAATTAGGATCTAAAAAAACATAAAGCTTGAAATCGATGTAATTTATTAGGTGGAGGACAGGGCACTCTCATGCTGTCTGACTGGGAAAAAAAGACCAGCAGATGGTAAACTCAGACCTTAGACTGTACAAGTATAATATCGATTCTGACTGTAGTACACCTATGCACAGGCTCTGTGGGGGAGCAAGTGCATGCACAATGATAATTATATGATTGCTTCTCAGGAGGCTGATGATTGGCCAAGGGTATCAAGGCTAGTTGTCAATGAGACCATGTTTAATTTAATTTAACATTTCATTAGGGGCAAATGTTACTCACAAATGCATCATATGTTTCCAGCAGCGCAGTGGTAAAGACACATGCCCACACTGCTGTTCTGCAGCAATATGGATTCCTCCTGGCCAGTAGAAAACCACAATTAGGAGATTTGGTGTCATAGATTAATTGCATGTTCATGGAGTGTTGTTTGCAATTTACATAAGAAATTGCTTGTATCACTCAGATGGTGTTTGGCAAGCTGGGGAAATTTCTTTTCTTCTTTTTTAATTGTCTTTTCTGCAGAATATGGAAATATGTATATATATATGCATATGTGCCACCTTCCACCACATTAACCATCCTATGTTACCCATCTTACTCTGGAACGTCCTGTGGCTAGTAGAGCAGATAGAACCAGGACATGTTCAGGGACAGTATGGGAATTTTTTCGTCTCCTGCTAAGTTGTTGGTCAAGGGTGTTGCGGAGATCCAGGAGAATTGCCCTAGGTGGTGTATAGCACATCACGAGTCATCCGTTACTCTCAGATATCTATTTTCCCTTCACTCTCTCCTCAGGGCTGCTTCAGCAACTGCAAATGCATCATTGTTGGATTTGGTTGCATTTTCATAGATCTTTCACATACCATCATCATTTTAATGAATTTGTGAAACGTGTTTCCAGTCGAACAGAATTGCCTATTATGGCTATGAATTTGTCCATATAGCTTTGTTAATATGGTTATTATTGTAGCCTAAATAGGTTTACAAAAAAGACAATGCATTTTGTCATGTGGTCTGTATAAAGAATACAATTTTGAAGTAGAAACCTTTTTAGTGTATTTTCCCTCAGTCTTCCAAGTACATGATATAATTTTATAGTAGTCTACCTAAGAACAAATTCAGGTAAGAAAAAAAGAATCAAGTGAAAAAATTATAAATGTTGACATGTTTGGGAAAACTTTTGTATTTAAGATCAAATCTGGTTTTACACGCATTTCGTAAATGAGGCCTATTATCTGTCCCCCTATATCCTAATGGATTTTATTTATATCTCGCCCTCATAACTAAGATCTGAATGTAAATCATCATGAACCATAAACATTTCTTCTCATGGAATGGGAAATGGAGGGGACAGATAAAAGTAGATAAAGAGGAGAGGGAATGGAATGGTGCGTCTATACCTCATTTACCACCAAACCGCTTAGTGAGGCCATTGGCATTTCCTGGGTCAAGATGGCAGAATGAATGGAGTTTAGATTCTGGAATCACTGCTAAAAATATGCATGATAACACGTGCTCTACACACACACACACACACACACACACACACATACACACCATATTGTAATTTAAACCAAAATCTCCAAGCGACTGCAGTCACGAGCTGTTGACTTTGTCCCAGCAGAATGAGAGGCCAGTAACTTCATGGATGTGGAGAATAACAGGAAATTGTCCTTGACCTTCGGGGTAAGGGAGGAAGTAAGAGACGGGCAAAGTGGGGAGGATGGCTCTCCATCTTGCCTTTCCAAAGAAAGCCACAGCCCACTGCTGAACAGATAAGGCAGCAGTAAATATTCTGTCACAAAAATGATGTAGCCTCCCTCATGACCATTCAGTACTACTATGCGCCCTCGATTTGACCTGTAGTTGCAGCACCCCTCCTTGGACCAATGAGTGTAATTTTGAACATGCTGAAGTGTGCTGGTGACATACATCATTCCCTCAGGTTTCATCAAAGTCCAATTAGTTTCATCTGAGATATTTTGCATGACACATTGGCAAACGAAGGATATAGCACTCCCCTTGGGCTAATCAGTGTCATTTTAAAAATGCCAAAAATGCACCAATGAAATACGTCCCCAAGTGAAATACGTCCCATACGTAACCCAAGTTTTGGCAAAATTTGAGAGTCTGAGAAAGTTGAGAGTCTTGAAAAGTCTGAGATTCAGCAGATGACACATAGATGAACAAAAAAAATTGCAGTGTCCCCCTTTGGTCAATCAGTGTAACTCTGAAAATGCCAGAACACAGTATTGATCAAGTTTCATCAAAATTCCATCAGTAGATATTGGCCCATCAGAGATTATGTGTGACACAGATGGAAGAACTGAATGAATGATTAAGCAAACAATATACACCTCCATGGCACTCCCCTTTTTCTGTATTTTGAGACCAAATGCAAAAAAAACCCAAAAAACAGAAAGAGCAGAGAATGTGACCCTTTCTCATCCTAACCTGTTTTATCTTCCTTTTTGTCCTTTCTGCTTCACCACTAGTGATGACATTGCCTCAACCAAGGTCTTTGTCACAATTAGTGCTCCACCTAAATATAGCACATCCTGTTGACCTTACAAACTTTGCAATTTTGTGTTAACCCTGTCCTCGGTCTTCCTCTTTCTTCCTCATTTCACTATTTTACTCCACAATGCCTCTCTGAGTGGTTACTGTTTGTTGGATACTGTAAATAGACTTAATAAATCTGTTATCCCACGACTTTTTTATGATTATGCTTTTGGGCATTTCAACATTATTAGATCGATACAGTGGAGAGAGACATGAAATACAGGGCAGAGAGAAGGGATGACATGCAGCAAAGGGTTTGGGCCGGAATTGAACCCAGGCCGCTGTGCTCAATGTAGTATGTGGTACGCGCTCTACCGGGGCACCCAGGCGATACTTTATTATCGTAGTTATTATCTTTTTTTTTTCTCATATGTTTTTCCATTTGAGTAATTGGCTAGGGTGGGGCCGGGGCCAAAGCTGCTATGGGAAGGGACACCTGACCCTCCAGACTGCGCACTTCCTTTGCTGTACTTCTCGAGAAAGAGGGATATGATTCATGGAGAAAATTTAGAGATAACTAAATGGGCAGAATACTGTAATAAAACATTCTCATAAACCTCAGCCATATGAG
>OMKZ01021024.1:0-15899 GCA_900302535.1 Neoniphon sammara | reverse complement strand
TGATTGATTAAAAGTGTCTGACATTGCAATACCTCAACAAAACCTGCTGTTTTTTTTGTTTGTTTGTTTGTTTTTTTTTGTTTTTTGTCCTGAGATTAGGTAACATTTTGGGTAACAAATGTTCTTCCATTGTCCCTCCACAGGATCCAAAGATCTTCTCTCTCAACATGACCAGTGCCAAGCCAATGCATATTATCCTCACCACACAAAGCGTATCTTATGCAGCATACAATGATAACCCAGATGTTAACATCTACGTGAGTAGCCTCTTATGATTATTTTTGTTTTCTTTCCACTTTCTCTTTCCACTTTCTTCTTGTGTTGGGTCGGGTTCAATAAAAGTCAGCAAAACTGCAAGGCTGAGTCGTACAGGTTACAATCTTGCCCATCATAATGTCTGGTATAAAAGAACTATTGTTGCAAGGTCTGGTTTATATTGGTTATATCAAAGCAGTGTCAGACACTATGGGCACAGTGGCCTAATGACCCATGTAATGAGCAGGCAAAATCAAATTCTGTGTGGAGATTCCATGTTCTCCATGTGTTTGCGTGGGTTCCATCCAGGCCCTCTAGTTTCCACCTATAGTCAAAAGACAAGCAAGTCAGGTGAACTGAAGACTCTAAATTGTCCATAAAGTGAATAAAGTGCCTCTTTTACATCTTGTAAAAAGCCCAGTAAAATAAACTCAGATAAATCTACTTCCATCCAAACTGACATCCCTGAAACTGTTGCCTGAGATGCAAACTTTTGCATAAACTGTTTTCCAAAGCATATGGTTGTAGACCATCTGTTCAAATTACACTTGAAAGCAGCATGCATCTCAAACTGAGAGCAAATCCAAAGTCTAAATTCTGATGCAGTGGTAGCTTTGCATTATTATATATGGCATGTGGTACATTCCTGGAGAGATGACAATGCGCAAATGAGAAAGACATTCCCACATTTTGAGACTCATTACAGAGATCTCTTGCTTTCATATTTACATATTTATATATCAAATATATGTACATATATTTACATAGTAAACAACAATGCACCTTGATTGCATTGTTGTTTTGTTATATGCTTACGAAGCAGATTAATTCCACTGTCAAATTTAGAAGATAGAAAAGTTCTTGTGAATGTAAGCTTTAATATCAGTCAAAAATAGATAGTTATAAGGGCAGTCCCAAAAGAAGAGTTATCATTTCATCTTTAATTTGTCAGAAGGAGCAATTCTTATCTAAATTTATGTTAAACTTAGTCAAGTTTACTTTAACTGGATAACATCTGGGTTAATGACCAGCATAACAACACTTACCTTTTGAGATGTATTAGAAGTTTAATCTTTGTAAGATATTTAAACCCTCAAAGGTATTAAAAACATGAGATGGTATGACAGTCCATGTAGACAAAAGATTTTTGTGATCCTCCTCACTTTGTGTCGGCAAAAGAAATCCAATGCATTTAGACCACCTGACTGTGTGAATTGTAACACACACAATGAATTTTGTTTTTCTAAATAAAATTGAACAGAAGTTTGTCTATCTTAGAGGAAATGTTTTTAAGAGCATCTAATGCCAGGGAGGTATAAATTACTCTAGACAGACTAAAAAGAGTCTAAAAGTTGCTGGTGAGGATTATGCATTATTCACCGACTATTTTACAGAAGACTCCCATCATCCACCACACATTACATAACCATCATTTTTTTTTTTTTTTAGCATGCTCCAGATATACTTAGTTGCTGTCTATGGCCAGCTGTTTTACATTGAATCAAACTACTCCAGTTGTGTAACACTTAGGTTCAGTTTTGTTTGTTTGTAACTCACAAATGGTTTCTCTGTGTGGGAGAGTTTGTGTTTTATTGCTACATGTTATAAACTGGGCAGAATGTCCAAAGAGTGCTGGAGTCGCCAGCAATGAGAAGAGCCAACTCTTACCACTCTTGTTCCAATGCAACTGGAGATTTTGGCTGTAACTCACTGTTGTCAGATTACATCTGATGAGCTGAATGCAGGAAAATTACAACCACTACTTTTGCTCATTTTCTTGAGTAAAGTTGTTATGAAATAGAAGACAAATATGTACACAACTGCTGTTACATTATAAAAAATTAAAATTACATAAAATTACAACAGTGTAATCCCAGTGTTTTGAAGCCAAATGATTGCACTGTGGCTCCAAAAGTCCAGCATTTACCTCCTCAGCTCCTAAATTTTCCGACCTGTAGCAATCTGGTGGAGTCGTGTTGGACTCATGTACTCTCAGTCAGCTCATACTTCTAGGTATTATAGTGTTATCATTTACTTTTTAATCAGAAATAAAGTAGAGCCTGGAACATAAGTATTTTTGGTGACTATTTTAGAAATTTAATTTATTGGCAAAAAGTTAGGTTACAATTTTAACCACAAGTGAGAATTTCATATATTGGCATGTTGGTATTAC
The DNA here is from genome assembly GCA_900302535.1 of Neoniphon sammara. Classification (NCBI taxonomy): domain Eukaryota; kingdom Metazoa; phylum Chordata; class Actinopteri; order Holocentriformes; family Holocentridae; genus Neoniphon; species Neoniphon sammara. The sequence continues at coordinate 13,471 of OMKZ01021024.1, read as the reverse complement.
ATGAAATTTGATTTTCCTGTTTTTTTGTATTTACCACTTTCTCTGCCCACAATTCCAACATTTCCAACAGTATTTGAAGGTAACATCTGCTTGCAACTGTAGTGACAGTTGTCACCGTGCAGAAATCAAGGTGACAAACAGATAAATATCAGACTTTTGAACTGTGCAGTCATTTGGGTTGCTCTCTGTCTCTCTCTCTTTCTCTCTCTCTTTGCCTTTTTACAATTTGCAATTTAATTTCCTTTTTTTTTTTTAAGAAGGCTGTTAAAGAGGTATGCGAGCCAATTTGCTGTGTGTTATATAACATGCACGCTTTGCCAGAAATGAAAATCTTGTCATTATCTCGCCCTTATGTCAGTCAGAACTCTGGTGAACTGTTCCTCATCTGTAGATGAATTACCAATGTGTCACAGATATAACAACACTCTGTATGATTAAACCAGTATTTGAGTGATTAACCATTCCCCATATTCTTCAACAGTGGCGTGATTCTCTTCACACACTGGGCACGCGATGTTTTTTGTGTTCAACACTTTCTACACACAATAAACACTAAAAATGATGAAATGTTTCCAGGAATGGCAGCAGTTACTGATGTACTGACAGCAGTTTGATACTAGATCCTGTATCATGTCCTGTTGAACGCCTGGATAACATTGCCTATGACTACGGGATGTTTTCTCAGGATGAACAGTATCACTTGGGGAGCAAAAGTGTTTTACTGCAGGCAGATTGAGAGCAGCATCTGTTCTCTGTCTGAAGAAGTACATCAGCAGCTTGACAGCTTGGCTGGGGACATGCCCAGCGCGCTATCAATCTGTGATAGTCACAATTCTCCTTGGACTCCCAGAGGCAACCTGAGTGCTCAGGGCTGTATCCAAAAAGGCTATGGATCAGCTAATTGTTTTCCCCATTTTTCTAGAATCTTGTAAGGCCTCACAATTAGGGTTAGGAGTTATGGCACATTTTTTCAGTTTTGGCCAAATTCATTTATTTATAATATGCTATGATCTGGCTTAGTCCCCCCATAATCTCAGTGAAAACATTTCAGGATATTTTCAGAGAAATATTCTACCCTAAAACAACAGACAACCAGGATGTGTTGTGAATGATTTTAACCTCTACACTTATCTTTTTTTGGACAGTTTAACCTAAAGACTCACAGATTGCCACGAGAATGACTTTTGAGAAAGCAAGAGAATGTTATGATAATGGTGTCTGGTCAACATCAGGGTTATGGCAACTAACTGTCATGGAAAGGTCCATGTAAGGCTAATGATGAGTAGGAGGGGGAAGAAAAAAGGAAGAGCACATGAAGCCTCCCATCTGAAGCTCATTCATCCATTGCGGCCTATACTGAGGGGAAGGAAGTCTAATCAGAAATTTCTGGAATGTCCGGTAGACACAGATGGTCCTTGCTCTGACTATATCCTTGAGATCTTTGAACCTCAGTGTAAAGTTGCACAACATCAAACTGCGTTTTGCGGAGGCTAATTCATATCCTTAAGTCATTTTACTCTGTGATCATTTGCCTTTTCTTTCCCTCCTCCTTAGTAATCCTACTGCCTTGTTCTAGTTTTAAAGTGCTGGCTTTTATTAATTAATTATTTATTTATTTATTTATTTATACATTCAGTCATTCATTCATTTGATTGTTTTTTGAAGTATCCCTTTGCTCTAGTTTAGCCAGCCTAAGTCAAATATTCATGTGGGAAGACCAACCTCTTCAGATGTAGTTCAGCTACATGACACGAGAACACGCACATGCATGCATACGTGCCCATCCACACACTCTGTTGAACAGCTGCGGCCTAAAGGTTAGATAAACAGGCTTGTGACCAGAAAGTTGCTGGTTTGATCCCTCAGACCGCCAAGAAAAATCTGGGAGGGGAGAATGAATAAACGGCACTCTCGCCTCCCTCAGTACACACTGCTGAAGTGCCGATGAGCAAGGCATTTTTAACCCTCAACTGCTACAGTGGAGCTGCTCAGAGGTCAACAGTGTCAGGCTGTGGTTGTACTGGGCAGCTGCCAGATGTGAAAGTGTGTAACTGCATGAGTGTGAAGCGGAGCGTTGCTTAAGAACAGCGTCTGTGCTCAGCAAACCTGCCCTTTGTCACACACACAAACACACACACTCTTGATAAACACTGACAGAGCGACAGAGTGAAAGAGAATTAATCTTCTTTCTAGTGCTGCTCAGCATGCTATCATCTCACTGTTTTCACCTTTAAAACTGAAACAAACCAGGGAAAAGGTAAAACTTGTCCTTAAAACTGAGAATCTCCACTTGTTTTTTTTCTTTACCAAACACTTCACTGTGAAATAGTACCAGTTATAAAACATAAGACCCATGTGGTTAGTCCTAGTCCAAAATAAGATGCTCAGTTGGAATACATTGAGTAATAATGATGAAAATCTGCAGCATATATCAAAGCACACTGCTCTCTTAGCTTTCTGTTTGGTCTAATGATCTTACTGTACCGTCGTATAAAACAATAGTTTCCCTCAGAAAAATGACATAAGATTGTTTAGTTCTGTCCACGACTAGTAGTCTACTTAGCCCCCAGAACCCCCCATTCCCTCATTCCCAGCCCCCACCCCTATCTTCTGATTCATTTAAAGTCCATTATTTCCCATTGGCCCAGACAAGGAAACAGCAGAGCGTCTGGTTGATGGGATGGATGTATATATTTATACCTTGTATAGAGCCAGATTCCAGCCGACTCTGCTGACGCACAAATTTAAAAAAGGTCCCATTTCCTGGCCCCACTCAGGAAGCAAAGGAAAGACCTTGGCTCCAACAGGGTTGTGCAACGGGGCTTGTGGACACTTTACCATAATAAACATTTCTTTTCAACACTGCTAAGAGAATAGGGAAAGAGGAGGGTGGGGGTAAGAATTAGTGATAGGGAAATGAGAGAGTGAGAGAGATGGGCAAACGTGTTTATTGTGGCAAAAAATTTTGTCAGGGAGGTAAAGGTCTATAAATCAAAAAAGCTGACTCATTCAACACTATGGTAGCAATGAGTGGCTAGACAGTTTTATGGCTGGCTTAATAGTTTTATTTCATGTTTTATATTCTTAAGAGTATTTTCTAGACAGCTTGCCACAGAAGATGACTCTGAGTGGCTCTTTTAGCGTGTTTAAAGGTTAATGAGACTAATGATTTTGGTTATACTTTGCAGATAAACAATGACTCTACAGTTTCCTTAATTGGGAAACCTCTAAACACAGTCCACAAGCAAAACTTCCCTACCGACAGTGAGGAGCTGGTCAAGTGGGCAACACAGAAGTTTGGGGGTGTGACCTCATTCACCACAATCCGAACGCCAAAAGACATCTTCTCTACTGGAAGAGAGGGTGAGAATTATTTGAGTCTATCATTGTATTCTCTGATTCATTACCCTTGAACACTTTAAGTAGTGAAATGTGTTAGCAAATGCATGCAGGATGAGTTTGAAATTGAAAGGGTTGAGCACTTTACTTTGTAACATACTGAACAGTAATATCAGTAATATTAATAATAATATCAGTGTTGTTGGTAATGTAATGAATAGTCACATGCCAGCAAATTACAGTTGGCACTGTGAGAGAGAACAGAGAAAATCAGATGCAACTTCCAGGTTTGTTGCAAAAGCATTATTTGAATGAGTGGAGGAAGTGATCTAGCTGTATAACTCCTTGTTAGCAAGACAATTCTGTTAGCAAGCAGAATTGCATCATAGCGCCACCGAGTGTGCTAAAAGTGTTTGTATTTGTATTTGTATTTGTTTGCTTTTGTAAGAGTGTGTGTATTGCACAAGAGCCTTGATTTTGCAAGATAAAGAGAAGAGAACTTTGCTCCTGCAAAATGTGTTGTAGCTTAAAATGTTTTTCTATTCTTCTACCATTTTGTTTTGTAGTTATGTCTCACTTGGCTTCTTAAATAAGGATTTTTATTCCAAAATCTACGAGCAATCTCAAGCATTTTTGAGCATTATAAATTTTGAGTGTATCAGATTTACTTAATTATTTAATAAATAGATTTCTCTTCATGAAATTTCCCTTGCTGAAGATTACCATATGTGTATACTATCAAAAAATGAAACTAATTTCCTGATGGCAGGAAGCTTTAAGGGATATTAGACTTGCCATCAATAACAAGACAGCGAAAGGAAGACAAGAGGTGTTCATTCTCTCTCAGTTTCCTATTTCTGTCTGATATTCTTTTATTTAATATAAATGACTGTTTATTAATGCTTTATCATCTACTCCTTTAATTTGTTGTGCAGCACTTGATGCACCACTGCGAGGTGATTTTAGTGGCTAACTTCACCTACACCACCTATGACAAGCCTGAGCACCCTGGCATGAATAACAACTGCAACCAGACAAATACATTCAGCATATACTGTACATACGTATATAAACATAAAGCATTTATTAGATAGTTCAAATATGAGTGAATAGTTTGAAGGACACAGATAGGAAGATAAAAGGTTGAGTCTGAGAAAGCTACAAAGTGTGTAAGGCAGCCTGTGCAGTTAATTACAAATAATTGCAGCTTGAGTGAAGTTGCACTAATTGAGTTAACTGGGCAGAAAAAGGTTTGAGATTTAGAAGAGAGGAGTAACCAAGTCAGAAAGTAATGACAGAAGCAGAAATGATTAAAAATCAGTGAAACAAAAAACACTGAAAAGATAAGGGCATTTCCAGTTGAAAGAAAAAAGTGTGGGAGAAAGTTTAAAGAATGAAGAAAAGTAGGCAGAGTATAAGGTGTATTTTGAGTTGAAAGAAGGGAAAGCAGTAAAAATGTAAAAACAGGGAAGGAGGGTTTAATGGGAGTAATAAAGCAAAGAAGAAGCCTAATAATTAAGTGTAACTATGATTAAAATCAAGAGTGAAAATTTACAAAGAACAAGAAAGAAGATAGGAAGGATAACGTTATCAGTAAAAAACAAATAAAATAAAAAAATGTCTTACTGTGACTTTACCTTTTAAACAGAATTAGTGCTTTAAGACTGTACTTTCTCACTTCCGCTGCTTTTTCTCCCACACCCACCTGCTCCTACAAGCCATTGTCCCCCAACCGTCTGCCAGCTTGCAATCTGCATTCCACATCAAACCAGTTACCATCACAGTTCACCTTTATACAGTTTTGGAGCCCTAACTGCAAAACCTGATAGAAGATTTCCATAACTGCTGAGTGTGATTAGATTTACGAAACATGCTTAGGAAAGAATAACGTGTACACCTGTCATGGCAACACCTGGCACTGATATTATTCCAGTCAGCTCTCACCTTGACGGCACATTCCAACATGGCCACCCGCATGCACACAGATCCTTAAAAAAATAAACCTGTGTCACCAACATCTGTTGCAGGACCATTAAGACTGCTTCACAGTGTTACTGCTGTTGTATTACTTAGATATTTGCATTGTAACTGAGAGCAAGGGTAGATGAATGTTTTCATGCATAAAAACTGAATATAGGGTTAAAATTGTGAGCAGTTTAATTATTTGCATGTTTTGCTATTAGCTCGACATGGGGGTGACGCCATCTGCTCTGCCTCAGCTCCATTATTATCTCATTAAAAAGCTTGGAAAAACATGAGCTTAAAATGTGATGTCTCAAAAATGACAAAAGATATCAAAAAGCTGAATTAGAGTTTCAAAGTACTAAAAGAGATGACCCATTTAAAGTTTGTTTGAAATTTATAAATTTGTAAAATCTCCTTGAGTCGTCATATGTTAAGGCTTCCACTCTAGAAGAACAGTGAGTCAAATGCCAAGCTAACAGCTAGCAGGTCTGCAGCTAATTAGCTGCATGTGTGATAGGTGTGTCTGACAGGCTTGCAAGAGTGAAGTATCAGAACAGCAGAAGCTGGCCTGTTGCTGATACCCAAACACTCGGACCACTCCATTTCAATCATTGCAGTTCCAAGGTCACTACTCTACTCCTACCTCTACACAACTTGAATACTGTTCAGTACAGTCAAAATACAATAAATAAAGAAATAAAGAACTGAGCACTTAGCTTATATCAAAGACCAAAATCCACCTCGTAACTATTGAGCAATTACAAGCACTGTTTGTATATGTATGTGGCATGTAAATTGTGTCACTTGCATTTTCGAACTACTGTTATATGTACTTTTGAAAACATGGCAAGGTGATTATGTATTGATGATCTCTATTACTGAAGGATTTTGCATATTTGGTATGTTGGCATACCTGACTGTCTATCTGCAGAGGAGAAGAAAACCTTTGACAGGACAGAAAGTGTTAGTTTTAAACATTAGTGAGCATTATCTAAAAAGGACTGTTGGGAATGTGTTTTTTTTCATTTAAGGGAGTGAGGGAATCTCTATACAGATATGATTGTAGACTTATACATTGCTGTAAATAAGGTAATTTCTGTTTTGCATGTTGAATTAATGTCACACCAATCTGTGGTTTTACAGGTACCAAACTTGGCTCGAGCCACTGCACACTTGAAAGTGAAGATCCATCACTCAAGCACTTTATGTGGTTTAATGAAACATCTGCTCCATTCAAATCTTGTTCCATGCAACACAGCGATGAAACGGAGCTCCACGTCATAAACATCCCAGAGAATGCCAACATTCGGTAAACCCCAACGTTTTGCTAAACTTAGCATCTTATGATATTTTAGTATGGATTTTCTGTAGTAATGTCTAGCTACCGTGCAGTTTATCCATACACTAGCAATTCATGAATCGCTAGCACAACAAGAGTGAAAGCAACGATTGATAGAAAAAGAAACATCATCATCGCATCATCAGCATCAAGAAAACATCATCACATCAGTGTTTTTATTTATTTATGTATTTGAAGGATTTAAATGTTTTGTAAATCACATTCAATCAAATCAGTGATTTTGGCTAAAAGGTTGGGTGTATTTTACATTAAAAATATTGTCTAGTGTAGCTGTAATGTTTGACATTGTCATTTTAAGTTACTACACAACTTGTGACCTAATGTGACCTAACTGAACCATCTACAGTGACAAAAATAAGACCCATTGGAACAATTGGGCATGCCATTACCCATGACTGAAAAATCTTTAAGTCATCTCAAAATTGATTCTACATTTTCTTTCTACATTTATGAGATGTCATGCAGCACAAGGGTCACGGATAAGCTGAAGTAATATATAATCCTTGCCCTTAGTGTCAGTATTTATGACTACACACAAGGATGTAAAGTCATTTCTCATGTCATTTGCCGCTGCCAAAGGGCAGCCGTGTAATTTTTGATCCTTTGTGTTGCAGTAATGTGTCAGTTCATGTGAACACAGAGAAGATTATCAGAGTGTTCCTCAGAGGCCCTCAGGGCACCATCTGGACCTTCCACAACCCACAACACGCACAGTTTGGTGTAAGCAAGACGACACCACACAGGACCCCACTGTTTATTTTTTTAATTTTCAGGGATTTATTCCGAGCGATTACACTTTCCATACTGTTATTATGCTATGATGTCAGCACTGTTATATAATTCAACTTTATAACATGGTGAAACAATCTCTGACACACAATATACTACTCCATGCCAGTAAAACTGTCTATATTTGATTCAACTGTCAAGCCCTAGAGCAATGTCCCTCTCAACTGACTCATTTTAACGTTTCTTCCATCTCTACAGTCTAATAATGAGATCCTACTGCCCAGCTTCTCAATCGGGCTCAATCGAGCTCTCATCGGGCCGACCCTTACGTTGAACAGTGACAGTGCAGCGGATGTGCAAAAGAAGGCTTTGGATCATTTTAAAGTTAATACTTTCACAAGCTACAGTGAAATCGACCTAGAGGTCTCTATGGTTTCACTGGTGCTGGGGAGAAAAGATAATCATTCAGGTATGATGGAGAAAGGTGAAAAATGTTGTTCACATGTAAATCTTTGAGTGAAGCTCTAGAAATAATATAGATGTCATATTGCCTTTTTGCCATTTAATTTAGCGCTTTTTTTGTCTCGGTTACAGAAACACTGCAAGAATCAACTACCACAAGTTCAACAAGCGCCCCTCATCAGATGCCCCTGGTAATGCAGTTGTACACCTCCCCAGACTACCGTTCTCCCCTGGACCCAAACACTAAGGTGCAGAGCGACAAGAGGATTTATGCAGAGGTGAGAAACCCATCCACCCTAAAACCACTCTTGTCCTTTTGAACCACTCCTCTGAAATCACTGAGCTTTGACTGATTTCTGTATTACAGAAACATATACAGGCTATTTGTTTACCAGTATTTTTTCAAAGATATATGACTAAAGGTGTTCTGGTTCATGTGAATTTGATTTTGAGTTTGTGTGTTTGTGAGTTGAGCTAGTGCCAGTCTAAACATGCTTTTGAAACAGACAAAAATATCATGAAGTTATATATATACATTTGATTAGAGACCACACTCACATAGCTTAACTGTCCAGACCTGGCGTGGACAAAGGGAAAAATATTTTCCTGTATCCGGTATTTCCATGTATTCCAATCCTCAAACAGCAAAGACAAAATACTGCCTGCATTATTGCCCCACAACACAGTGATCATCACCATCTGCAGTTTGCTGCAAGTTAATGGAAAAATTAAGTGTTGATCTCACTGAAAGTGTGCTTTTGAGGAGTCAGGCAAAATAGGAATTTTTGTCTTCAGACTTATTTAGAATTTGAACAGGATCACATATGGGGCATTAACTATTGCTTTGGATAGTCCTATAAATACATGTGATTACTGGCAATTTCACTTGCTAATCTGTTTTTGAATTGATTTAGAGTTAAGATATGGCCGATGCAAAACCTTGCCATACCTAACTGATGTCCATTTGGCAGATGCAAGTCATTTCCATTTCACTGCTTAAATTATGTTCATTTTGATCCTTCTTTGTTGCCTATAGATCTCCGGGAACACTTTAGGGGAGCTTGTCCTGACCATCAAGGTGATCAGCTGCTTTGTGCGCTCCAAAGGGCCATGCCCTGTGGTGAAGGAGATGCCCTTCATCCCAGAGGCCTGCTCCTTAAAAGTCTGTCCCTACAGCACCAGAGTCAGCTTCTCTTTGAATCAGCTTCAAGAGCTGGCCTCCACCACCTGGGACCTGGAATGTTCTGTCAAACTTTGCTACAGTGAGGTAAGAATTCAAGTTGTGTGACAGATATATGCAAAACACCATTTGAAATTACAATTATAAGTGACTTATTGTTCATTAATAAATAATAAATATTAATAATAAATATTTAATAAGGGTTTATTGCGTACACTGGGCTTACATCGTTTTGTTGAGGACTCATGACAGATACATTAAAAATTGAAAAGGATATAAAAAGCCAATTCTGACCTTGCTGAACAATTTCTTACAAAAGATAATATCCATCATTTGAAAAAAGTGACATCACCAAAATGTAACAATTTGTAATAGTTACAGTATTACAGGTGCAGTAATGGTTCTTAATACTAGTCCTCGGCACCTAGAATACTATTGGTTTTCTATCTTACCAGGTAGTTAACTATAGTAACCTGGTGTCCCAAGTGTAAATCAGTACCTGGTTTGTTCTAATGAAAACCACTGAGGCTGTGGGTCCTGAGGACCATGATTGACAACCACTGTAATAAGCAACTTAAAGCTACATTAAGCAATATTACATGATTTTTTTGCAGTAAAATGATCCCTTGCAATATGAGAGTTGTCACTTGTAGGTTTCTTTACACCATGCAGTTTATATCCAGCCTGCTATTACTGCCTGGTTTGAACTTTCTAAATTTCTGTATTGGCCTGACAATAAGCTCCTCCTCTGCCCTCCACTTCACCCCCTCTCCCTCTGTCTTTTATTTGTAGCATATATGGTCAGTATTTATGTGCTTTATATTCTATTATAATCTGTTTTATGATTCATATTCACATTGACCTGAAACTTTGTTACACCAGTTCCAGATTTTATGAGGTCCCCAAATTTCAGTCAGAGTAATTCTCTCCCATACGAAACGTGGTCATTTCTCAACACGTGTAATCTTTGCCACTGCCCTGCTGTACTGTCTTTGAATTGCCCCGCTCTGCCAGGCGCGCAGACAGACTGATCAAGTGCACCCGCCTACCAACACAAGAGCAGCACATGTGGCAAAACAACATCAGTCTGCAACTCATGTCAAAACATGAGTTGTGCACCACATTTTCCCCCTGGTCACACGCGCCCCCTGTCATGCCTCAGTGCCCCCCAGGGGGCACTGCAGCATTAGCTCCTGCATTAGGCCTTAAAGGAAATGCCTGAGAACTGTGTGAATGAATTAAACTGAATTAGAAAGTTGAGAACCAATAGCAATACTTTTTGCCCAAGAGCTTCAGTATTTTGGTTCTGACACATCTGAAACTTAAACCTAATTGTAATTGTAATTAGTTTTTTAATTAGTTCTTAATACCCAACCTTATCTGGAAGTAAAGTAAACCTCTTTTAGAGTCAAGAGTTCCTTATAATTTTATAAACTTTAACATTGTAGCCCTTCAAGCTATGTTGATGACCTGCCAAGAAAATGTAATGTTTGTTTTGTTTGACCTTCTCACTAGACATGTGGAGATGGAGGAAGAGTGAAGAGGAATCTGGAGGTTACCCAGCCATATATACCATCACCAAGTGAGTTCAGTTTAAACTCCAAGCCAGTTTATTTGATTGGTCCACCTGGTCTACCCTCACCAAACCCAATCTCCAGTCAGTTCTGGCGTCAGACTTGTGCAGATATTACGTTTCCCCATCAGAGGGCTAGATTTATGTTCACATTGGCTTGGGTAGTTTTACCAAGAAGCCATTTTCACACCCAACCTTGGGTTATATGATCATCTGCACTCCTTGTACAATGCACTTGTCTCCCCTTTCAAACAGGACAAAATAATACAATTATTTCAGTTCACTCCTTTCAAGCATAACATTGGTAGACATTGTCTATATACAACTCCCAACAATTCATTTTTTGGAATGTTCCACTTCTTTTTGGATACAAATCACATACCAGGTTGCTGGCTCTATCCTGTTTTCATTCCTATTGTTGCTTTTCATCCACAACAAATGTTGCTCAGGCTGTTGTCATGGCAATGAGGTCAGGATATGGAGTGAAGCCAGTAAGGGGGTGCGGGGAGGGCCTTCTCCTCTAGGAAGGTCTGCAGTCTGACCTTGTGACCACAATCAGGAATAATGTCCCATGGGGGGGAGGGTCGAGTCCTTTATGTTTCCAAGGGGGTCTGACTGGATCACTGTCCAAACACAGGCCTTTAAATCAAACATGGAAAGGTGTCTCGCTTCAAACAAAGGATAGTGGTGTCTGGGCAGATGAGACAGGAAAAAAGTCTCACATTCCTCAGTGCTTGCATTTCATCAAGAGGGGGAGTAATTTCTCGGTAAAAAGGGAAAGAAAGAAAATATTGATGAACCTTAGACTTATGTTATGATTTGGCACACATTTTCTGATAGATTGACACAAGATGTATTTATTCCTGAAGCTTCCTTTTCATCCATGTCATGAAAGTAGGAATAGTTGGCACATTAATCTTGTATTGTTTGTGGTAGGGAGGCTTCTGATTCATGTTTTCCTGTGTCCTGTTTGCTCTCCTTTTGGCTGTTTTTTGCTTGAAGTCAAGAAATTCACGTTTGTGGAGAGACTCTAGTAAGAGATCACATTTCCTCCCATTGAACTCAAGCAACTGCTCATTGACCTAAAGGCTCCTTTCATTTTTGCCTGCCAAATAACCCCAAAAATTATCAATCAATGCCAGCTCTTTCATTTATGTTGTTTAGTTATGTTTATGGGACAAGTTTGATTCAGTAGCCTGGGTTAGAGTTTACAAATGTTGTATTAGAAAGATTAGCTTGCTGCTGGTAGCCTTCTGCCCCTTGACTGGACAGGACTGGGTTCTCCATGCAGCAATCTTTCCTGTTTGGTAGTTTCCCCACAGGGAGTCACAGCACATGCATGATGTCCTTCGCCTCTCCACCTGCACTGGAGTTTCTGCTTCCTGCTCTTGTTTATTCAGCTTTGCTGTCTAAGCACTACATGCGCAAAACTACAACGTCAACCGATAACAGGAAAAAAAAAGTTTTATTTTTATTAAATCTCAAGAGAAAGCCTGTAGGGGACACTGTGATTTTTGGTCCATTTAGGGTCAAGCCTAAAGAAAAGCATGTAGCTCATACAGAAAACAGCTAATTAAAAACATTGCAATTTTTTGCACTCTAGAATATCATCAGTCTAAAACACCACAAGATGTCACTATTTTTCAGTGCTCTGGTTCGTGATTCAGTAGCCAAATGTTCCAGCTGTACCAGGATCCCTGTCTTGTTAATCTCAAGTAGCATGCCAATAGTCTCTCAATAACATAATTTGAATATGAAGAGATATGAACTCTATCCATCTTCATACTCTCACTATGCAACTCAGATAAATCCTGCATGCTCTGATAACAGCATTATTTTTCTATCACCCTCTCTGTAGAAGCAATTTTAACATCTTGAACACAAACTAATAACAATCGTGCAAAGACAAATGACTCACAGCGCAGTGGCAAAAGGTCCTGCCAAACAGCACGCAGTCCTCTGTCCTTCCTGTATCCTGTCTTTCATGTACTTCAGGAAAAGAGAGCTGCATTGTATGAAGCCCGGCGTAGTAGTTAGGTTAGCATTTTGCCCATTTGCACAGGATGCAGGAGACAGCAGAGGCAGGTAAGACAAACACGTGTAAGACTCATGATCAGCTTCTTTTCAGATGATCAGGATACTTGTTGGGTGATCGCCACACAAAATAGAGAAAAGGAAGCTGAAAAATTGTCTATCATATATGCACAGCTTATCTGCTTGGTTTCAGACAATCTTGTGTGTTCATGTGTGTCAAAGGCCCGAGCTTGTTAAGAACTTGCCTGTTTTCCTACTCATCAGCAGCACTGATTTTAGAGATCTTTTGAGGGAAAATGACTTTACTAAAGCCAGCACACAGCTACCAAACCCAGACGTGACTGTAAACTCAAACTTAGATTATTTAATTAGAAAAAACAGTTTTTATTTACTCTCAAAAATTCAATTTTGCCCTCAAGCTATGAAATAGCAGCAAAATTAATGAGATTGTTATGTTTGCCATACATAGGTTTGCTTGTATGTTCATAATAGTGAAATGACAATATTAAAGAGTCTCAGTTTGTAGTTAATCAGCTCTGTGGTATTATGTTTAGATGAGGTTTGCATAAATGAATTTGTTTTACATGTTTATATTTCAGCACCACCATGCTTTGATTTTGGTTTACCTGCTGTGTTGGGCATTGCATTTGGAGGTTTCCTGATTGGAGTACTACTTATTGGAGCTCTGTGGTTTATCAAAATTAAAACAGGTAAGTTTCTGTCTAAGGATGTAATCTTTGTGTTCTAAAATAGATTTGAGTGTGGTTCGGATTAATATTTCTCTGGATCTCTCTCATTCTGTTTAACGGGTTTACCATAGGATACCCAA
>OMKZ01021021.1:3821-16810 GCA_900302535.1 Neoniphon sammara | reverse complement strand
CTCTCTTCCTCAAGTGGCTTAATGAGCTGCGGGACCAGGCAAGAGAGAAAGGACTGAAAACCCAGCACGTCTACCAGAAGGTTAAACAGGACGTTTATTTTCCTCTTTTCTGGTTAATACACATTTTCTTTCCTGTTCAGGCAGCACCATCATAGTCATTTGGTTGTAATGCTACAGGAGGCAGCTCTGTCGATTAGAACAGGGTGCCTTATTATAGATTATAATAAAACTGCGTTGATACTGAGTTGAGAGCTGGAAAGGGTATTTTGAAATGGAAAATGTTTTTTAAGATGCAGAACCACAGTGATAAAGGAATGTTTTTTCTTTCACAGGCCATCGGCTCTTTGAATAAATACCCTCTGCCACTCAAAAACGCCAAAGAGGCAAAGATCCTCCAGAACTTTGGAGACGGGATCTGTAAAATACTGGATGAAAAGCTTCAGCGATATTACAGAGAGAACGGTGAGAAACAGAGTACCAGATGGATGGATGGATGGACTGAGTGATTATGCATTTTAGGCATTTTGCTGTTGCCTTTTTGCAAATTGACTTCAGATCTGTGGCTGTTGTGGAAGTCAAACCTGTTGCCTTTTGTTCAAGGAGCAGTTACTTTTGTTATTAGTTATGCAAAACACGTGGCAAAAACTGCTCAATGGCATTACAGAGAGAAGTATAGGATTGTATTGATGGAAGCATTATGTAAAGGAATAGAAAAAAAAACATACAGATACTGTATTTCTATATAGAATGTAAGAAATTGAGTCATGGCTGGTTGGATGGAACGGAATGTTTAAAAATCTATACAATAAAACACACACACGCACACACACACAAACACTCTCTATACAGAGAACAGTGAGAAAATTTAAGGATTATGTAAAATAATACATACACTAGAGTAGTTTAAAGGTCAGGGTGTCCTTAGGTCCTTAAAGTTCATTGATACAAATATTAAAATTTAAAAGTCATGACATAGTCTTCAGTTTGAATTTATGAGGTTTTATGTCAACCTAAACCTTTACACTGACCTGCTCCACTTACCTGCTCATTTACCTGCTGGGAAAATGAGCCAACTCACTTCACACTCACCTGTCACACTGAGCTGTCGAGAGAAACCAAGGAACCCTGAGATTCACCTGTCCCAAGTTCTGTGGGGGAAAAAAATCCTGGTTGTATTCTTTCAGCAGCAGCTGCTGTCTGACCTGAAGGAAACTGTTCATATAATCATCTAGTTAATAACAGACCATATGCCTGCCTAAAACTGACCTCTGACCTTGACCAAATATACAGGATTTACCTTTATTCTGACCTGCTGTACTGCTCTGAGTCATGAAAAGAAGATTTGTCTAAGAAGCAGTCTTAAAGTGTGTTCAAATTTGTCATAAAAAGGTCTTTGAAAGTATTAAATTTAAGTCTCTGATACCTGCAGACACCATGAAAACACACAGTCATAACAGATGTAATTTAATACATCTTAATAAAATGTTACGTGACAACAGATTCTTCATGTTCGGCAGAACACAAAGACAAAATCATGTAAAAATAACTTGACGTAATCAGATTACCTTGGGAATTACTCACAATCCTCTGCCATGTTGGCTGTTCTGCCCCAGGTCCAGAAGCTCCCATCCACACCCTCCCCGGAGGAGCGCCCCCTGCTGGCAGACCGGACAACAACAGCCTGGCTCCCTCCAGAAAGGTAGGCAGGGAGCTAATGGTGTGTGTGTGTGTGAGAGAGAGAGAGAGCCTTGAGCTTGTCATCTCCATATTTCCAACAGCAGAGCTCGCACTTGTCATGGACTTTCTGAAATGTCGTGGGATTTCAGTCGGCGTATTCCAGACAGGGAAAGTCGTGGAATTTCATCGATTCTGTCGGGAAGTCAGTTGAATGTCAGTAACCATTTTTACAGATGGTTGGCAAGCCTGTCGCAATGAAGAGGCAGAATCTGCACACACTGGCTACTCATGTGTGTCTCTTTTTGTTCTCCCAGAATATATGATGACAATGAAAAGCAGGTAACTAAATGGACATTTATGTGTTTTTTATGTATTTAAAGGGCAATTAAGCCTCTTATTAGATTTATGAACCTTTATTTATACATAACTGTCGCAGATTATTACCTTCAGTGGCGCAGTGTCATTTGCAAGGTGCCAAGACTTTTTTTTTTTTTTCTCTCAAAGATTTTTTCAAAAGGCGCAACTCTCATTTTGGAATGAAACACTTTGCAACGCGTTTGTTTTCCATGTGATATGTGATCCTTCTTTCCTTGCAGAAGAATGCTGCAGAGGATGGAGGGAAGGAGAGAGGAGGAGGAGAAGCAGCAGGAGGTGGAGGGAAGAGGAAGAAAAGGGAGTACGTTCCCCAGAAGAGGTCGGGTGGCTACGCTGTCCTGCTCGCCCTCTACAGACAGGCTCAGGTCTGTTTACCACACTCAGTCGCTCCTCTCGGCCATTACAAGGTCAATCCTTCAATTTACGGCGTTTAGTGTCTCGCTTGAGGTTATTTTACCAGGATGCAACATGGTGGGAGCTGAAGCTGTGACAGGGTTTCTGCAGGTCCTTAAAAAGTCTTAAAATGTCTAAAATCCAATAATCCGAATTTTAGGCTTCAAAATGTCTTAACATGTCTTAAAAATTGATTGGATTATGAAGTTAACGTTACTTTTATAAAGTTCCACTAACTGCAGTCTCACTTTTAAATGAGTTTTTGGGAAAAATTTGCATTGATCACGATTTAACAAAACTACAAAATGAAACCAACACGGAACCCGGTCAGAATTTCTGTGAGAGCACCCAACGTGACCCGTTCTGCACTAACAACGCTGACTCCTACAACGCTGGTAAGCGACCTCTGGACAGGTATCCTTTATACTTTTATGGATGGATGGTATTATAAAGGTCTTAAAAAGTCTTAAATTTAATTTGTTGAAACCTGCGGAAACCCTGTGTGACCTCTCAGTTTGCTCTAACTGCTGTTGATCGGTTTTAGACAGCAACAGGCTTTTGTTTGCTCCGTTTCTAAATTTACTCCACTTCCTCATACGTCCTTCTGCATCTCTCCTTCTCTATTTCTCTCTCTCTCTTTCTGTCTCTCTCTCTCTCTCTCTCTCTCTCTCCAGATCCCAGGCAGTAAAGGTTATATGTTCAAGCTGGAGCTACAAGCTGAAGCCCAACATCTCTGCGAGAAGTCTTTCACTGTGGTAAGTTGATTGCACACACACACACACACACACACACACAGATTAACACTGGTTATGGGTCACCAAGAGTTAAATGCACTGTCTTTAAATATATAGTCGGGGTGGGAATCAGTGGGTCACTCACAATATGACACTATTGTGATATTTTACCCACGATAACGATGACATCACGATACAGGCGGTTCTGCGATATGCCATATATTGTAAGATAATCAGCTGTGACTCACGATATCTAACTGAAGAAGAAAAAAGTAACTGGAAACGGATAAATATATTTTCAATAAGCAGGAATAAGTCATTCTTTTCAGTGTTTTGATATGCACACCTAAATATGTTTTATGTAAAAGGGTATGTATAAAATACAATTTTGATACAATTTATATGATTATATAAGTCTGTGTATAAATATGAAATTACTATAGGTACTTATATTTAAATAATTGTAGTATTTATGTTCATATTATTCACAACCACGTTAAAATAGATACATACATGCAGAGTGCCAGTATATATATCGATGCTTGGCACAAGATAATGTAAGGAAGGAAGAATCGCAATATATTGCATTATTGATTTATTGTTCCACCCCCAATATACAGCATCTTCCTAATATACAGCAACCCCCCCCCACACTGTCCCTCTCTCTGTCTCCAGCCTGATCTGGGCAGTAAATACACCGCCTGGTCTTCAGTCACCACTCTGATCCAGAAGAACCTGGTCCTGAAGACACACAACCCTGCAAGGTACAAAGGACACACACAGGCACACACACACACACTCCCCAAACAAACTCCCTGTGTGCTTTTTCAAGCTTCAGGCCTTCATGATCAATGCTGAACTGCAGCCCTTTAAAGTTTTTTTTGTTTGTTTGTTTGTTTGTTTTAAGAGCCAGCCAAGCCTGTGTGCATCACTTGTCTCCGGGGGCCGACTTCTTTTTAACTCTTGGAACAGATAATAGACCAGCACCTTGAGAGCGAAGGGCACGGGAAGGAGTGTAGGGTGAAATTAAATCAGTTAAATAAGCCGGTGCGAGGCCATGCAGAATCTTATATGTTAATTAAAGGACCTTGAAATCTGCCCTGGCATGGATAGGGAGCCAATGAAGGGATGACAGGACAAGCGTAATGTGATGTTCCATACAACTACACTGCACCATTAGACAGTTTTGTTTGTTCCGTATCAATATCATAACTGGTAACATGGCTGGTTGCAGCTTATCACAAATTACGTCCTCGTTCTGTTGTTGGGCCTTGTTTCC
This sequence comes from Neoniphon sammara, assembly GCA_900302535.1. NCBI lineage: Eukaryota > Metazoa > Chordata > Actinopteri > Holocentriformes > Holocentridae > Neoniphon > Neoniphon sammara. The sequence continues at coordinate 12,352 of OMKZ01021021.1, read as the reverse complement.
TAATTTGTTTTGGCCTGATACATATATGTGTATAGGGTCTGTAAGGGTATATAAAGGGTCTTTTTGTACCTCTGTGCTGTTATTTATATTACTATTTATTTTTCTTTTCTTCCAGGTGGTTGGCCTTGTGTGGCCACAGGCTTGGGCTTACCTTGCTTAAAAAAATGTTTTCCCCTTGCCATGCCCACTCTGTGTTTTTTATAGAATTTTTATAGAATAGTCTCTTAATGTTTTTTGCAGGTATCGAAATGCTTTATATGTGTCTTTTTTGCTGTATTTGAGGTTTACGTCTTTTTTGTGTCTCGGTATAATTCTTGGGCTTGTACTTCTTAAATAGTCCTGAGACATTTAGACACACTCAAAAGTATATTTTTGTATTTTTTCTGTGGTGACTAATTATATTATTGATGGTGATTTGTATTCGTATTTTGATAATGGAATTTGCTTCACCTGTCACAGTCATGTGTCTGCACTGCCTCCGCCTACAGTGGTTATATTAGAGTGTGCGTCCTCCCTTTCAATTTATTCTGATGAAAGGTCAATCACAAATAAATTTTGGAAGCTATTTATTTCAGTGTGCGGACTTTACATTTTTTCATTGTTTGCTCTCTCTGTCCGGCACTCGAGCTTCTTTGGGATGTGCGTGCTCCACCTTTTCTAATTACATTTATTTCTCAGGCCACTATCCCAAAGGGGTCCAATAATGGAATAAAATCAAATGTAATAAAACCTATAATGTAATAAAAATCGAATAATGTCATAAAATCTTGAACCAATAATGTACTAACAGTTCTCATCATTCTCTGGCTAACATCTAATATTGTAACCATGGCAACCATGGAACGTTGAAACCACAATGTAACATTGTGACATTTTCATGGCAATGCTAACATGGTTTTCAAGACATTAGTGCGCGAGCTTAAAAATTTTTGCCTCCTGGTGGCGCTACAGGAAATGTCACAGGGCCACCAAAATTGACAGGTTTCATCCCTTAGGCAAGGGAGCTTTACTTATATAACACATTTCATGCACAGAGGCAACTCAAAGTGCTTTATGAAATAATAAAAATACAATGAAATTACAAATGCTTGGATGGATGTACAATGTAAGTGAAAAAACTGAAACAATTAAAGTGTTTTTACATTAATGGTTTAGTTTATTGTATTCAAAAACAAAAAAAAAGTAACAGGCCAATAATGTAATAACTGGCCTGTAATGTAAGAAGTTATTACATGATGGGCAAAGCTGTTATTACATTATTGGTTGAAGATTTTATGACATTATTGGATTTTTATTACATTTGATTTTATTACCTTAGTGGCAGGTATTATGTTATTGTCCTTTGCAGGGTCAAAGGGGTGTGACACTTATTCCTCTCTTTTGTCTCTCCTCTCTCTCTCAGGTATTCTCTGACAGAAGAAGGTCTGGCTCTGGCCCAGCGACTAGAGTCTGGAGAGCAAGAGACCAACAGAGGACCAGAGAGAGGCAGAAATGGAGAGGAGAGGAGGAGTGAAGGAGAGGAGGAGGAGGAGGAAGAGAGAGTTGGTTGTGGAGTCGTGGACCTCACTGTGGGCGATGAGCAGGAAGGAGTAGAGGAAGAGAGAATAAAGTGAGTGCTCAGCAAACACCTGAACACGGACGGCTGTGGTGTTCATCTTGTTCTTGTCTTGTTCGTTCTCCTTCTTGTAAATGACGTCTTTTCCTCTCAGCCCCGCGGAGAGGCCGGCCTACGTGGCCCCACCTCGAACTGAGCTGGATGGGGCGAGCTGCTCAGGAAAAGCCGAGGCTTCACAAGCGACAAGCAGGAGGCCAAACGGAGGACGTCTCTTACCAGGAACCTATGAGATCATCCTCTGTGTGGATTTTGTCGAGACAACGGGGTAAGAGAGGTGTCTGAGTATTAGACCTCAACAATATGGTAAAAAAAAAAAAAATCATATAGCAGTTATTTTGACAGATATTGCCATGTGATTTATTTTAGTGGGAATGATCATTTTTCTATCATAATTTTCATTTTCTCTTAAACTATTAAAATGATGTGATTTTTGATGGGTTCTGTACCAAACAAACGTGTTTTCTTACATCTGGAGAATACCATTTGTATTTGTGTAGCACCACACTTCATTTATAATGCTTTTTGTCATATTTTACCTTTATCAAAAAATTCCAACTCCTCTGATCTAGACTCTTATTTTGATAATATTTCGATTAGTTCATCAGCCCTACTGGGTATATGTGTTAAGCAGAGAACCATTGTGTTTTGCCACAATTGTTATTTATGCACCTGTGTGTGTTTGTGTTCACCCTCGATGGTTTGGTAATTTGTAAATAAGAGTATAGTGTTATTCTCAAAATAGGTCTACATTATCAAATCACGCTCTGAAGACCTTAAAAATCATTTTTAGGAAAGATTTGCTTGTGCAGAGATCGACATTTTTCAAACAAATTAACTGCATGGATTTTATTCTTATAAGAAAAAAATGCATTCAATCCAATTAAGTTTCGGCGCCGCCAAGTTAGCCTGTGAATGAACCTTCTAGCTTCCTTCCTGTCTCTGCACACTATGTTCAGGTAGGTCTGTTTCAACCAATCAGAATTAAGGCCTTAATTTGATCAGGTGTGCAAGAGTAGAGCTGGAACCAAAACTTGCAGGTCAGGTGGTGCTAGAGGACTGGTTTGAGACCCCACTGGTGTAGACGGTGCAAAATGAATCTCATGCCAAAAGCTGTTTGTTGCAAATAAATGACTGTAATGTGTGTGGTTATGATGTGAAAAATTGCATGTATATTTAATGTATGAATTTGTGTATGTTACAATGTGTTGATTTGTGCGTGTGTCTGTGCAGTGGCAGCCACCACCGAAAGCAGGAGCTGGTCAAAGAGCTTCAGAGGAACAGAGTGACCTTTGACATCAGGAAGCTAAACGTCGGAGACTTCCTGTGGGTGGCTCAGGAAAAGGTTGCACCTGTTCCAGGTAACACACACAAAAACGACAAAATGTGCAATGTGTGTGTATGGATGGGAACTTAGAGGGATTGTGAATCCATGCACAGTCAGTGGAAGGAGGTTCAACACCACTCTGTTTGGTGTAAAATTGAGGTAAAGAGGAATGAAATTTTTCAAAATTCAGCATTTGTGAGGATATCTTCAGGGTTCCTGTGGTCATGGAAAACCTGGAAAAGTCATGGAATTTTAATCTCATTTTCCAGCCCTGGAAAAGTCATCAAATTAAGTAAAATCATCGAAGGTTTTGGAAAAGTCATGGAATTTAATTTCTTGTCTATAATTAAATTGATTACAGTAATCTTCCATGGATAATCTTCCACATAGCATTTTGATGTGCAAGTCCAACTTTGTGTAGCTGTAACGTAACATGCGTCAGTGCGTGACAACATTATGCTCCTTCAGTTTCACTCCTGTTCATGTACTTATAGGTTGTGCATGGTCATGGAAATTTTGTTATAGCTCCTTGAAAAGTCATGGAAAAGTCAAGTTTTTAAATTTTGTGTGTGAAAATGTGTGGGAGCCCTGTTCCCATGCTGTACACTGCAGTACTGATGTCCAGCCTCTAGATGGAGCCATTGCTTATGTTTGCCTTCTATTAAAATACAGTTTTCTCTTCTCTTCTCTGTCTTATTAATATCTTAGTATCAGATGTAAGGTCGATATAAGATTTGACATAAATCTTAACTCCCTTTCTTGCTCATATTAATTTCTATTTGATTCAATATGTCTTAGGGCATAAATGTTAGTTAATGTTACAATGTTACAATGCAAGTTAATGTTACAATGCAATATTGCCCAAACGTATAAATACAATGAAAAAGTCCTCTCTCTTTTGTTCTTTCAATGTCTCTCTCTGTCTCTCCAGGTCAGCTGCGTCCCCCTCTGGGCAGGGAGCTGGTCCTTGATTACATCATCGAGAGGAAGAGGATGGACGACCTGTGCGGCAGCATCATCGACGGACGCTTCAGGGAACAGAAGGTTGGTGTGACTCTGCATCTTCCTCACTGTCGAATTTAGCTGGGTTACTGAAGGGAAGGTGGACTGAGAGACTAAACTTGCCTGTGTGGATCAGTTTCAGACAGCTTCAGAGTTGCTGTAATGTTTATTTTTTTCTCTTTGATGAAACTAGGCTAATGACTCCTGTAGACTTCAAGTCTTTATGCTAAGCTAACATGCAGTGCTACCCATCAGAACCAAACCAGTGGACGTACAGAGGTGAAAATGGTATCAAATATCTTGTCTTAGTCTGGTTAAGTCGGAAAAGGGGATTTGGGTATTCCTTTAAATTAAACGCAAGTCTGTTTCTTTATCACCTTCTCTCATGGCTCCCCTTCCACACACACGTTTGTGTTACTAAATAAAGCCAAAATGTAAATTTTTCCTCTTACTCCTGTTAATCCGTCTATCAGTTTCGTCTGAAGAGGTGTGGCCTTCGTAGGCCCATCTATCTGGTGGAGGAGTGCGGGACGGCAGCGTCCCACCTGAGTATACCTGAAAGTACGCTGCAGCAAGCCATAATCAACACACAGGTATAAAAACACACACTCACATACGCTTAAGTATCAGTTTAGCTCAGAATTGTCTACAGCGGCTATAGTCAATGTGTGTGTGTGTGTGTGTGTGTGTGTGTGTTAGGTGGTTGATGGCTTCTTTGTGAAGAGGGTCCAGGATGTGAAGGAGTCAGCAGCCTACCTCACTGTTATGACCAGATACTTGTCCAAACTGTACCAGGTAACATACACATTCTCAGTGGGTTCTTTCTGTTTTTCTGTTGGATGAGAGTCGTTTTCCCATTTTCCATCAAAAAGTTCCGGGTCAAAGTCTTGCTCTTGGAACAGGGTTGACCGTTATTAAAAAAAAAGAAATAATAAATGAACAAAAATCAACAGTAGAACTATTTTCTTGTGTGGCAGCTCTCTGTGCAGGACGGTTAATTTTAAGAATGTTAGCCGGGGGGAAGTACACCTCAATGGCAGGTGGCTAACGGTTAGCATTTGGAGCATCCAGCTAGTTCCCGATACCCGGTAATGACCCCGGGGCCCAGGAACTCAACCCCTGGGGCAAAAAGAGGAACTGGCTCCTCCAGTGGAAAAGGGGTGTCTGATACTTAACTTAAAGCCAGCTGGTGGAGGCACACCTGATTTCCATTTCATTTTTCAGATCTTCATGTTGAATCGGCTTGACAGTTGCATAGTAACAAAGCTTGTGACGACCTGCTGCCTCGTTACAGAACTGCACGCTGATCTGCCGCTCCAGAGAGCTGGAGGGGGACGGAGGGAGCGACGAGGAGGACAGAGGGAGCCCCTCCTGCTCACTCATCTCCTTTGCCGAGTTTAACCAAGGGGCCATCAAGAACAAGGTGTGTGTGTAAGCTATGTATTTTCTCACACCCTTTGTTTCCCACTATCTATCCATTTTGACTGGTGTGTGTGTGTGTCTCTCTCTCTAGTGTCAGACAGTGAGAGAGGTGTTTGCCAGACAGTTGATGCAGATAAGTGGTTTGTCCGGAGACAGGGCCGCTGCTATACTGGAACACTACAGTACTCCGCACAGGTAACACACACACACACATTACAATCCATTTCTTGCCTTTCTCTTTATGTGCTAACATTAAAGTAATAATCTGTGTCACAATAAAGTTTTGTATTCAGTATAGTATAGCATCTCTCTCTCTCTCTCTGTCTCTCTCTCTGTCTCTCTCGCCAGTCTTTTGACAGCCTATGAACAGTGCACCAATGAAGCAGAGAAAGAGAAGCTCCTCTCTTCCATCCGATACGGGAAACTCAAAAGGTTGGTGCAGTTAAAGCAAAATTGAATTTGGTAGAGTGTTGGGTTGCACAGTTCCCTGGATGTGACCTGAGTCCACATGGTGGTGAAATATCCTCATTAGTTGCTCTGTGTTCACCTGGTTTGCTAATCTAGTATAATGCATTTCTCTCCATTAACTTCCATAGTGCAGCAAAACAGCTCCCAAAATAATACTTTTAGCACATAAACAAACACAAACAATGCGGATTATGCCAGTAGGAAAAACAAGTCCTGGTACCCTTTTTTTCCCTGTTGTAAGTATAAGTTTCCTGGAGACGCTACCTGTCGGATCTGTTTTTCAATTCAAATGGAAAAATAAGAAAATAGCTGTTCAGTTTCCTCAAAAAATGGGTACTGTGACCTGCTTTTTATAACAGGATAATCTGCTTTATTTGTTTGTGATCATGTGATCAAGTGTGATCATGTGATCAAGTGTTATGTTGGAAGCTGTTATGGAAGTGTAGCGATACAAATACAATATTCTGGATTAGCAACCCAGGGCACAGAGCAACTAATGAGGATATTTCACCACCATGTGGACTCAGATGACATTGAGCTACCTCTACAACCCAACACTCTACCAAAGTTCAGTTTTGCTTTAAGTTTGATTTTCTTTCCCGAAACAACTACTCGGTTACAGCCCTGACGGCTGTATTTGCTCTTGTTTTGTTTTTAATCCTTTCTCGTTGTTTTTTAGGAACCTGGGTCCAGCTCTGAGTAGAACAGTCTATCAGCTTTACTGTACACAAGGAGCACTGTCATAAACACACATGCACGTTCATTCACTTGATTGTTCTCTTACACCCACATTCACACAAGTTGACTCGCCCACCATTGCAAAAACACACTCATTCACTTATTTCCCTCAGTAGCATTAGGCTGATGGTTGTTTAAATCTGTGTATGTAAATATAAAGATGCTGCTATATTTTATGTATTTTATTTCCACTGAAAATTTGTATAAAGAGTTCCACAAATTAATTTTGGATGGTAAATCAATAAAGGTTCTCATATTGAACATTTTTCTATTGTTGTAATTCAAATGACGTTGCAGTTGGCATTTAGCAGACACTTTTATCCAAAGCGACATGCACATGAGATTTCAGTACAAGACAAGCAAGGTACTAGTTGGAGACAACGACAAGAGTAAGTGCTACAAAGCTAAGCTCTGGTCCTGCAGGATATGGCTGCTGTGAGGCAGTGCTACAAGGCAGTGCTAAGAGTGCATAGAAGAAGAGAGAATTTTTTTTTTTCTGATTGATTACACCATAGACTGTATATTTTTCTGTGCTGCTGGGCGGAGTCAGGACGGTTCCCACGGCAACAGGTGACAATTCTCAATCCAGCTGTCAGCTTAATTTTTCCCGTAAGGACACATCACCAAACATTATGCCAACTCTACACTGATTTTCATATTGCTATTGGGTAAAGATATCAATGAGAGACTAGTAAATAGGCAAACTTGAGCTGTTAAAAATGCTCTTAATTTATAAATCTCTTTAAACAATGCATAGTGGGGTGCCCCACTGCATCACTGTGCAGAGCACACACCACATACTTAATGAGTGCAGCGGTGCAAGTTCGAGTGGTAGCAGTCATAGTGGCATGAAATGTGCTCCATTTGTTTTCATTAAATGGCTAAATACTCTAAAATGAACATTTGTTGAACAAACAAGTGCACCCATAGTACTCCAAGCAGGTTTGAACAGCCAAGAATTATTTGCAAACACCATTTGGCCCCGGTCTGACTCTTGATTCAAAATCTTCCACCCCCATCCTGGTCCCTAACTTGATCATTTCTGGTATTTACAAAATACCAGAAATATTTCTCCATGCAGCCTTGTGCAACCTGCAGTGATTCACCAGCTTTAGTTTTAAATACATTAAATACAGGGTTCAGAGAATACAACCAGTCTGCTTCTCTAAAGGTTCAACAGGAGGTGTGGCATCACATGAGGCCCTCGGGTGATCCATCACAATTCTTCAAAAACTGCTTTGTTGTCTAAAATAAGCCAAACTCAGAGCTGATGTAGTTGCAACAAGCAAAGTGGTTGTGCCGCAAAACTGGAACATACCATTAACTAAAGAAAGAAAGAAACTTATACATTCTGCAGCAACAAGTAATGAGCATGAAAATAGTGTTCAATAAAAGCAAATAAAACTTCACAAGTTGCTAACAAACATGGAAGTCAACTGAATTGTGCAGAAAACTTGTTCAAGCTGTGGCTGGTCATGTGAAGACCAAACAGTTTGAACTGCAGGACGCCCTCACTCAGTGGTGACAGCTGCTGTATAAACTAGACAAACCTTCAAAAAAATTTACTGTAGTATTTGGACATTAGTGCTGTATTGGGCTTATGGTGCATCTGTTTTACTCAATAGTGAATGTACAGAGATCTTATGGTCCTGGAAGATGTTTTAATCTGCTATGTTACCATGGTTAGTATCACTATAGTATATAGCTCTGGTGTGATCTTTAAACAGTTGCCATGTACAGTTACAGTCGGCAGACACTTTAATCCAAAGCGACATACACAAGATTTCAATACAACAAGCAAAGTACTAGTCGGAGACAACGACGAGTAAGTGCTACAAAGCTAAGCTCTGGTCCAGCAGGACATGGCTGCTGTGAGGCCGTGCTAAAAGGCAGTGCTATGAGACGATGCATAGAGTGCAGAAGAATAAAGCTTTTTTTTTTTTTTTTTTTTTTTTTTGTGGT
>OMKZ01021018.1:0-11712 GCA_900302535.1 Neoniphon sammara | reverse complement strand
TGTGATCCTCCCCTCTGGTCAGCATGATGTCACACTGCCAGCCTCTTCACTCACACACACACACACACACACACACACACACACACACACACGAAAAGTTGTTTTTCAAATGACAACAGGAACATCAGCCATTGTCATTATTGTTTGACCCTCCCTCATGTGATGTTTTCCTGTCTTTTCAACTGCCTGAGAAGTCTTAGGCTATCTGTAAGAGGAAGACAACAAAACAAAGCAAAAGTTAGAATCATTTTCATGCATGCAGGCACATTAAATAGTAAGTGGATTTTTCTTCAAGATACAGCATTTAGAGTGATGGTCAGCTTTCCAATGATATAAGAACTACTGCAGTAGGTTATCACAATAAATTTAGGCTCGCATACAAACAAATGGAATTTTGGGAACTTTACTACTGTATAAGAGCATTGTAAGAGCATTGTCTGAGTACAAATAAATAAATAAATAAATAAATAAATAAATAAAAATAAAACTGCACAAAGTGCGATAAGTGGACACTCTGCAAGTCCTTACAAGAATATTACAGTAATGTGGCGTTAGAGTCCACACCTGTACGGTGGAAGCATGTGAACCTCAGGATAACAACTGCACGGGAAGTCCAAAGACTGCATATAGGGGGGAAATCCACATAGGATTTCGAGTGGATCACCGTATTATTGAGGGAGGGACTAAAAGTGTGCATAATATTCCTTCCTCTTTGGGACTCGCTGCGAGCCAGGTACAGCATCACTGCAGTCCACCGCTCAGCTGTCACACTCAACTACTCAGCGCCTCCAATTTCAGGGAAACTTCTCAGACCAGTCGGTAAGTGCGACTTCATGTACCAACTTTCATTTCTAAGTCAGTGCTGTGATAATAACAGGTATGATATTGCCGTGACTTAACAATCTCGTGATGCTGCAGCTTTAAAATGTTGGCTTTGAAGTATTTTTTTTTCTTACAGCCGGTTTTCCCTACAGGAATTCTTATCCTTATAAAGCGCGTGCAGCGTTTTTTTTTTTTTTTTAAATTAGATGCCCTTGTCCCGGCTGTTTTGCTCTCTATATATTTGGCATCATTACTATAGTCTGCAGGATTTACAAAACTTTATAAAAAGCAAAGTTTACATTAAATGTGCATATTTCTCCTCATGTTTGACCCATTCATCTGAAACTACCTCAGTTCGGATAGCACATTTAAAATATACAAAAAATATAGACTTAGTAGGTCTTATTTCAATTTCAAAATAAAATAATTGGACCTTTATTAGTGTTTTTTTTCTCTTACAACTTCAATATATTTTTGGCTCTTTTTTTTTTTCAATCTAATCAATGACATTAACGGAGGAGCGCAACGGTACTGCATGCGATTGAATGAATGAACTTATTTGCACATTATTCATTTCGTGTATGGGTGCTAAGAAACAACATCTGAATCTTCATATATTGAGCTGTTGAACATCTGCAAGCATTGAGCACTAGTGTATTAATAGCTGCCACAAACTGGATATGCCAAATTGCTTAGCATATGAATATGGTGAAGATGGGAGCTGAATCATGTGTGTAACTTGCCACTGCCCACATACTCCTTTCCTCTCGAAAACTTAATCCCTCAGCTTGGTTTCTAGTCTCTCTTGTTGATGCTGCTGCAAGTAAACAATGTTAAGAGATAAGCAAAGTGAGTGGGAGGGGAGGAAGGAGAGGAGGAGGAGGAGGAGGAGGAGGAAGAAGAAGAAGCCAGGCAGATGAGAGGAAGAGGAGGAGGCAGTTTGGCATAAGGAGGAGGGAAGGCGATGATGAGAGAGAGAGAGAAGTGATAGAAATATCAAGTTGCTGAGCTTTTAAATGGTTTGATTTGGTTGTTTAGACTTTTCTTCAGTTGAAATCATTTTGACACAAAAGTCAACAGTGCATGCTTCAACCAAAATAGTTCATAAAAGAATAAAAACCTCCATCCAAAAACAAAGAATGTAGAAAATCACTTGAATATCACAATAGGATGTTAGGATATAATTCTAAAAAAAAAAATCCTGGAACAACATTTTGCACTGTTTCATACGAAACTGAGGTGGCAGGTTATTGAAATGGTGCTCAAATTTCTTTCTCTTCCCCCTCTCTCTTTGTCCCCCTCCCATTCGCTCCTTGTCTCTCCCCTCTCTGGAACACCTACACCTACACACATACACTCACGCACATACCACACACTTGCACGCATACACAAAGTGTAAACAGTGTGTGATAGATAGGGTGCTCCACCCTGCGTTGTCTGTTTGATCCCTTTGGCAGGCCCTGCTCATCCCGTCCACAACGTCCACGATGAGTTACTACATGGATCCAGTTTCTTCCTACGCGGCCCTTCACCCCTGTGACCGTCTGGGTGCAATGGTAAGACCTCCCTCATAAATTACCTCCATGTTAAAGGCTGCCTTAGCTACCTACCACACAGCCAGCCTAGAGTGTGAGGGAGTGACTGTCTGTGTGTGTGTGTGTGTGTGTGTGTGTATGTGTGTGTGCATGTGTGTCTTTGAATGTGTGTGTACAAAAAGAAGGAGTGTGTCTCAGGCTAGCAAGTCAACTCTGGATTCCATCACCTCACAGGAACACACTCTATCTGAACATTTTTCCTGTTGAGTTTGCTACACCGGTGTTGCACTAATCATGTCTCTGTACACACTGTTCTCAGTGATTTCGTCAAAAGTTAGGAAACAGAGCTGTTGAACAAGGGGAATATTTTCATCTTAGGCAAAGCTGTGAAACTGCTCTAATAAACTTCTCAGTGTTGCACAACCTCCCTGTGCCAAGATGCGCTTCTCTTTAGCAAGTGATATTGTAAATATTGAGACCTCTACGCCTCCAACCTTACCGCTAACCAAGTCAATTTGGAGTCAGACCATCCCTACTGAATAATAGTTTTGTCAACCAAGCCACCCGCACTGTGCTTCACAGCAGTCTGTTTGCAAGAACACTTAACACCACCCAAATGAAACAGCTGAATACAGAGTCAGAGACGATAGTAGCTGGGAACATTGGGATTCCTGTCAGGTGAGCGTTTGGAGGGTGAAGGCCAAGAAGCAGCAAAAGAAATGCTCCCATTTGTATGCAGAGCGCTGGCACATTAGGGAGAGAGACTGAGGTTATATGCAAATGGCAACCTCACCTGGCCCTGATACAAAACATAGAAGGATACAGCTCCCTGTGTCCTAATTGGCTCAGGTGGCAGGGTTTGCCTTTGAAATTGAGATTACTGTATAACAGGGCAGACTTGGTCCAAAGGTGAACCTGGGTCACCCTGCTAGCTCTATTGTCTTGAATTTACATAAATTATCAGTGAAAAGCAGAGGGGTCTGATGTGTCCTCTACATTTATACTTAGGTAATTTTACATTCTTTTATGCGCTTTATAAATATTGTATCCACTAGAGAACAGTGGGCAAAAATAAGAGGCCAGCAGTAAACAAAATAAAAATGGTGGAAGCCATTTCAGTGTGAAGGGAGAAAATGTATTAATTGTTCGGTAGGTACAAAACATTAAGGCAAACATAGAGCAAAATAGATCACAGTGCTAGGCTTGTATATCACAATCAAGATAAAGCAACAAGGTTAGTGCTCTTTGTCAAGTAGCATTTGGAATGAAGTCCATTTACTGAAGTGGCTTTCAGCCATTTTATTTGGTTTTCTTTTCAAAGATTGAGCATGGTTGTTCAATTTAAATCAATCAATAAATAGCTGGTATTGGAACAGTTAGTTACAACTTCTGAAATCAAAAGAACGCTCTGAATTTATGAATTTGCTGCTCTCAGGTAAAGTTTAAAATAAATTTTAAGTTCCCTGATTCTGAGAAAACCTTTAAAAACCTTGTAATTTCAAAAAAATACACGGCCCACAAGCATTGGTATCTGATCTACTGTATCAGATTTAGCTTAATTTGTATCTTTAGTCCCTTGGCAGATTACAATTACTACAATACATAAATATGCAGCACATTCCATATAAACAAAGTCAATTATAAATGCAAGCTGACAATTTGCTATACATAATAAGCATTAACAATAACAACACAAATAGTCTCATGACATAACACAAATAGGAAACAATAAGTATTCAAAAGTGTCTGGATATAAAGCGCATACAGTGATATGATACATTAAAATTAGGGCTGTCATCGCTGAATTTGAATCAAATTAATTATTTGATATGCTGATTAATTAATCACATTAATTGCAAACAATTACATATATAAATATTTTCTTGGAAAAGGATGAAGACATTCAGCTGAAAAACATTACATTATTGTGGCATATATGTAAATAATTGAATAGAAATATCGAAAGGTGGCATTGGAAATCAATGAATTGTTTTATTTCCAAATATTCAGGCATTTCTCCAAATATATGTCTTTTTCATTGAACATAAGTCTATCACATAGCCTAAAATGTGGCCATAACAGTTTTTTTTATTATTATTTAACATAAGCTTATCATTTTAGGTTAAATTTAGGGTTAGCCATTCTGTGCTGCCTGCTCTTGATAAGTGTGGTGTGGCAAAGCTGTGGTGCATTGCCTGTAGCAACAGCTGGGGCCTGGCTAACTGAAGAACTCACTAAAACATGCTTTGCATTGAGGTGATACTTCAAGCTTGAAGTGCTCTTTATTCACTGTATTCTGTATTTCTTAAAGTGAGGTTGAAGTCTAGGATCATTCCAATATATTCAAACTTTGTGACTTTATTGATTTTTTTCCCCCTTTAATGGAAATGTCACCGCAAACTTGTTGTCTTTAAGATGTTTAAAAAACATACCCACTGCTTTGCTGATATTCAGGCTAAGGCATGAATCAACCCCCTGCGACATGCGAGTCATAGCCACTGTTAACTTACAGCCAGCTTGCTCTGCCATTTTGACATGCAAAACAACAAAAACGACAAAAACAACAATATCATCAGCATACATCTGATCATGTGGTCCTCAATACTGCTGTGGAACGCCATTTGTGAAGTGGCTAAATAATAAGGGGCCCAGGACTGATCCTTGTGGCACTCCCATTATACACATGCCAGGAGGTGAAAGCACATTATTGATTCTCACACACTGTGTTCTGTTTGATAAGTAGGAGACCATTCATTTTAGTGCATCAGGAGAAATATTTAATTTAGGCAGCTTTGAGATTAGAACATTGTGGTTGACTGTAAAATATGGTCTAGTCAAACACGGTAGCAAAACCCCTTTTTCTGTCAATATTTGATTTAAAATTTTCCATGAGGTAGCGGGTTGCTGTCTCCATAGGGTGACATGCTCTAAAGCCAGATTGCATGTAGGAAAACTACTGGCTTTTAAGGTATGATTGCTCAGTGGAAACCTTTTCAGCAACCTTGGAAATTATTGGCAGTATGCTAATGAGTCTACAGTTAACTCTCATTTAAAAATGAGAGAAATGATTGTTATTTTCCATTGGGAAATGTGTCATGTTCTAATGATTAATAAGATGTTATGAGAGGGATTCAGATGATATAGATAAAGTCTTTTTGACTACTCCTGACACATTTATATAATATTGTATTAAAGCTCATTGTTCCTGTCAAATAAATTATAAAAATCAATGTAATTAATAAATCTAAGCAAAGGAAAGTTTTGATTTTGGTCTGATTATGGTGTGATTGCTGAATTCATTTATTATCTTTATATTGTGTTACATTTGTATAATTTCTCAGTTCTACAGTACTGGCCAGGAATAAAATGACCCTTTTCAGTATACTGGTTCTACATTTGGGATGATTTGATCAAAAAATATGGTGATTGCAACAGGGTGTCTATGTTGTCTACACTATCAGTCTATAATAATCCATAAATCATCCATGTGACTCCCTCCATGCCTATCTCACTCCTCTCCCTTGCTGACTGGACTGATAGGAGATGGCGGCTCATAGGGCCTCTAGAGAACCTCATAAATAGACCTCCCCGATCCCCTGGTCATGTTAGCCATCCATAAAGCTGGCTGGCTACTGATAAACATGGCAGTGCTTAAACAGGGCCTTCTTATCAGATCGGCAGTCAGTCTGTCTGTCAGTAAGTCAGTTGTGCAGTCAGTCAACCAGTCAGTCAGCCAGCCAGTCTGTCTCTCAGGCATATAGTCTAACACCCCTTTCTCTGCTCTCAGTAGACACTATAGATACACAGGCCCTGCCAGTATTTGAGGGGCACAACTAATTGTCTAGCATTTTTCTCAGTTTCACTTTCTGGCTCTTGACATTATAAAATAAATTCTTATCGTTTCGCCAACAGTCTCAAAATCTGTCATGAAATGAGTATGAATTCTGAAGAACAGATTACTTGTTGTGAGTATGAATAATGTGATGATGACATTCTTTCACCATTACAGCACTAATTGACTTGTGAAAAATAAAGTCTGCGCACTATAGCTCCCATAGGATTTAAAGTTACCACACCATAACATGAAACACTATGGAAGCCAGCTCTAGTAAGTAGACTTTATTTTTTCACATTTGATAGCCTATTCTCAGTCAAGCATCTAGATTTCAGTTTTTGGATGTGTGTGCTTTTTGTTTATATGTACCCAGGATTGTAGAATTTACCACAAACTGGACTCTCAATTTCCATCATGTGAAATGTTAACTAAGAATTAAGTTTAGGCATGCACAACACTGGGTAAGGGCATGGTGATGATGTGGTCATGGTTAAAGAAAAAATGCTTTTGAAGGAACAAAAGGTATAATAATTATTTACATGGTGGGAATTGACTCATTTCTTTTGTTTTGTTTTTTTCCATCTTTTGTGTGTGTGTGTGTGTGTGTATGTGTGTGTCATTAAAGCCATATTTATTCCACAAAATTTGATGAGACCAGGCTGACAAACCAGCATACCTAACCAGCATATCTCATGACATTAACAAAAATGTAAAATAAATATTTCCCTGCTCAGCCATGCGATACCATGTGTAGGTGTAGGTAAACAACAGTCAGGCTGAACAGACAGCTCAGCAACAAGCCCAATTTAGGCACGTTAACAAAAACACCCTCTGTTTTACTATCATGGCCACAAACAGTGATTTCTCCTACATTTCAGACTTCATTCTGGTGACCATTTATCCAACTAGGTGGACTGTTTTGAGAGAAATGTTGAACCCCTGTTCACATCATTTTTAACAGATATGTCCCACAATATCTATTGAGATTTATGTTTATTTTCAAGTGAAGTTTTTGATATGCCAAAAATGTCCGACCAGCTATCTTCCTGCCTACTATCTCTTGGATCCACATAGAATTTCATATCTCTCCCGGCTCCCAGCTCAAGTGCTGACTTTAGACTTCCCCCTTGGTGCAACCTCTTATGTGAACATTTCTGTGATAAGCAGGATAAAACAACATAACAAAGATAAACTGAATGAGGCAAATTTAGCCGTGAGGGTTATCTGTACGGAAAACAAAGAAAAAATAGTTTTCGACGTTCAAGGTTACACTGTCTGCTAAAGCCACTGTAAGACACCGTGTTCACACACACTGTCTTTTCCTCAGTTGCCACTGTCTTTTTTTTACATGGAATCCTATGGGAAGCGGCAGAGAGCAGCCGATCTAAAAAAGACCCCCAAAAAGTGCTGCTTCTGGTGTTTTTATCAGTTGAAACAAGTTCAACTTTTCAGAAAAACAGCCTGTGACGTCAACAGCTTTTTTATCTGCCAACCAATCATAAGGAGAATAAAAGGCTGCTTCTCAGCAACGTCATCAGCTACCTTTTTTTAATATCAGCTCCAAAAGTGCTCTTGATAGTACTTTATTCTTTCAAGTTAAGATGGTGGCTGCTGAGAAAAAAAAAGAACACAGTGTTTGAACATGACCTAAAAGTTACTTTTTGATCAGTTGTTTTCAGCTGCATCAGTTTTCACTAAATCTACAGATAACATGAATGCATATTTTCCACTTATAAATTGATAAGGCTCCTAAATGGTAAATTCAAAGACAGGAACAGTGGGACACTGACAGGCCAGTAGGACCAACCGCTTGTTAAAATGATGAACAGTTCAGCAGTTCAGGGGAAATCATTTGAGTTCAGCTATTGCAGTTTATGTATGAGTGAAAACAACAACATGCTTGAATCCCTTCTAAAAAAAAACAGAAAAATTATATTTCCATATCGGGGTCTATATTTGTCCGACTGGAAACACATCAGTTCCTTTAAGTGCATTCGTATATTGAAGGATCGACGGTGATGCCAGCTGTGCAGCATCACCTGCATAACCAGAACCAGAATAAAGGATATCCTCTCAGTTACTATAGTCATAACAACACATCACTCCCCTGCTATTAGCTGAGCCCTTTCTCAGCTAAAAGGTGACTAACATTATTAGTCCTGAGAGTGGGACACATCTGTCTATGCCTCTCAGTTCAGGAAGGACACAGGCAAACTTTGATGAATGTTGCTGCAAGTCATGACCTCAGAATTATAAGGTTTTAATTGACACTTAGGCCTGATGAGTTATTCATCAAATAGTTACACTAACAATTCCTTACACGTGGCTAGAGTTATATTTTTGAAAAGTTGAAATTAAAAGAAAAAATACAGATTAAACTGGCTTACATTGGCTTCATGTCTGTGGTATGGGGAAAGTTTAATATACAGTACTGCAGAGCTACAGACAGAACTTAGAAGTCACAAATCTCACAAAATTCTTAGTCTTCTGATTGTCTGTGTAACATGTAGGGATCCATTCCTTGCCTCTAAGTTCATTTTCGCTGACTCATGCTGCACAACATACTGTGTGTCTCCAGAGGCAGAGTGGAGGGGTGGCAGTGGGCCCTCAGACCCAGCTCCCAGGGGTGGTCCACCCTCAGCAGCAGTATTATCCATCCCAACCCCTCTACCCTCAGGATATCCCCCTGCAGGAGGTTCCCAACGGCCATGACTTCTGCCCCACAGGTGAGACACGGCCCTGACAGAATCAGATTTTAAACCTGAAGGACAAAGTGCATGGTCAGTATTCATTCCAAGTACATTTGGCACCAGGTAGATGACATATAGCACATGTTGTTGCCACAAGTGAGGATTGTCTTGATTAAATCAGTCAGTCGCAACAGTGTGAAAGACGTGACACACAGCCTACATTCTTTTTAATTTTCCTTTGTGTTAAATATTTTAAACTGTGCGCCGAGCCAAAAACAGAAACAACACTGGAGCCAAAAGATTGTTCTCTGTGAACATGCAGCTCAGAGCAAACAAAAGACTTTGTGCGATCTGGAATGATAAGTGGACAGTGACTCACAATCAA
The DNA here is from genome assembly GCA_900302535.1 of Neoniphon sammara. Classification (NCBI taxonomy): domain Eukaryota; kingdom Metazoa; phylum Chordata; class Actinopteri; order Holocentriformes; family Holocentridae; genus Neoniphon; species Neoniphon sammara. The sequence continues at coordinate 2,445 of OMKZ01021018.1, read as the reverse complement.
CACACATTCACATCCACAATCTGGGCACACACATTCAGGCCCCCTCATTTAGCTTTTTAGTATGTGCAAACACACACACACACACACACACACACACACACACACAAATGCATGCACCATTCCCTTCTTGGCCTGGTATTATAGATCTGCTTTTCAAGGGATGTTGGTGATGCTGACCCTAAGGGCAATGCCTTTACCAGATCTCTCTCTCTCTCTCTCTCTCTCTGTCTCTATCTCCCTCTCTCTCCCTCTCTCTGTTTCCTCCGCCTCTTCTGGGGACAGCCAAATGCCCTGCATTTTTCTGCGTCCAATCCTCTCTTTTTGTTCTTTCTCTCTCTTTTTTTTTCTTTCAAATGAGTTTTATTTTAAACTGGAACATTCCTTCCAGTGCATTTGCCTGTGCTGGACTGTGGCCTCTCCCTGTCCTCAAAAGTGATTGATGCTGGCGGACTGGGACGCACGCCACGGGAGTAGGGTAGGGGTGCTGGGGGCACAAGCTTTCTTCCGTCACCTCCCTGGGCTGGATGCAGGGGGGAAGGCAGGGGGCCAAAGGGCGGCCATCTTTTTCCCAAGCCTCTGGTTTGGTCCCGGGGGATATGGAGGGGGCCCAAGTGTGCGTGTGTGTGTGTGCATACGCATGCCTATGTGTGTGTGTATGTGTGAGAGAGAGTCGGGATTTGATGGGATTTGCTGATGTTTGTTGCCAGAGACACACTCCTTTGCAGCCCTCCTTTCATTGGTCCCAGCGCTAGACACTAAACCGTTGACATAAACATCGCTCAGTGGAAAAAAATGACCGAGAGTTGACCTTTTTTTTTTTTCTCTTTCTCGTCCAAAATACTTGACTGCGTGTTTGAGATCCTCCTAGCCACCTGTAGATATTGTTAGTCATTTAGCTCTTGATCGTGACATGTACTGGTTAACTGATGCCACTGAGATAGCTTTTGTACCAGTTCATGGAGTCTACACTAACCTCAAAAGTAGCTCATTAACCTTTTACACAGTCTCAACACCCTGCAGCCGTTGCTTGACTCATTTCTCTCAAACCAACAGAAAATTTGGCTTCCCGTGAGCAATTTGTGACGGCACTCAGTATGTATGTCATTAGAAATAGAAATACAAATGTGATGTCTGTGCCACCATAAAATTATAGCTGTATGTGTGCTATTATAATTGATTCTGCACCTTGAAGTAGTTTGCTTTGAACAAACTCACATGTGCATGCCATTCATTTTTTTTACCACCGCAGTCACAGCATTCATTGATTAAGGTCATGTTTTGGCTCATGACTGCTTTCCCAAGTATTTTTTAATTTATTTTGCCCGTTTGAAGACTAAATTCAATTTAACCAGCCTGAAAATCCTTTAAATCTTATTCAGTTAAATCAACTAAAACAGTTACATAACTCCAATTGTATGGAAACTGATTGCTCAGCTGGTAGAATCAACAGTAGATTATACAATTTATAGGGCATCTCTTTGGTGATGCAGACATGCAGAATGAAACTGTCATGAGTAATTCAAACATTACAATCAGCAACATCAAAACACATACAGTATGCACAAATGCAAATATTATACTCTTCAAATCTTCATCATCTTACAAAATGATTGATATTGCCAAACAAGATCAAAGTGAAGGCTAAGCAGTTAAAGTTGACAAAAAAACTTAACCTTTTCTCAAATTAAAGGTACAGTATGCATAATTGCCAAAGGCTCAGACTTAGTTGATGAAAAAAAAAATAATAAAGCACATAGTTTGATAGTTGGAGGTTCTCATCATCAGTCTGCCTCACTGATAAATTATATGCTTGTTCCTTGTCAGTCTTAAAGTTCTCAATTAAATCAGCCCTAGAGAATTTTGCATAGTGCACCTTTAAGTCTATATTTTAGAGCTATTTCAAAGTGGCTAGGCTAGGTAGTATTTTAGAACAGAACTGAGTTTTTTTTCTATCTCTGAGAATTGATTGGGTGCTGTTAAAGTGAAATGTGCTTGTGTGTGAGAGAAAGAATACAGAGCAGATGTGAGGCGGGGATGTTGGATGTTAAAGGACCATCGCATGTTTGGCCCAGGGCCCAATGTCACACACACTGCTTCCTGACAACAGCCATGCCATGGTGGTGTTTACACTATCCCAGCTCCAGTCTCCACTATCCAAGACTCACACTGCATCGTGCTCGTGGTAAACGCCCATTGTGGAGATTCACTGTGTTTGTGTCTGTGTGGGTGTGTGTGAGCAATCAACACACACACACAGAGAAAGGGAGTGTGTATTTCTGTGCGTATACACACAGTCTTATTGATATCCAGGCACAGATATCACACACATTACACACACACACACACACACACATACACACTCCATGCATGCTCGCCCAACATCCTGCAGTGATGCACACTCCACATGTTCATTCATTAAATTCACACCCCACACTCTGGCGTGTA
>OMKZ01021017.1:2545-17217 GCA_900302535.1 Neoniphon sammara | reverse complement strand
AGAGAGAGCAGGCTGGAGGGATGGAAAAGAAAAGGCGAGTGTAACAGTAGTTGACAGTCCCACAGGCAGTGGCCCTGGTCAAGGATTGATTGGTTCTCTAATTAGCCTCTTCCAGTGTACAGCCCAACATCACAGTGACTACTTTATCATGCTGGAGGGATCTTCAACGACATGTGAAAAGACAGATCCCCCAGAGGTTAGCTTTCTCTATCTATTCAAAATAAGCCCGCTGGAAGGCCCCAGCTGATGTATTTTTACAGCTGATGCTTTCACCAAAATATGTCTTCACTTGCACCAACCTGGCCCTATTCTGTATTATCTGCACAATCTTTCTAAGCCTATCTGTAGTGTTTTCATCAAATAAGATTCAATGTCAGGTTCTGTGAGCAAACTCAACATAACCAAAACATGAATATGTATTCAATCTGCATAGTCCTTCAATGCAGTTACAGTTGAAGAGCTTTTCTATACCCTGTCCTCAATATAAAATCTAGTATTTGGTTATGTGAGCTGACTCACTGCAACAACTCCCTCTGACAACAAAAACATGATCGTTCTTTCTGAATACTTAAGGAAAGTTTTAGGAAATTTCTCATGGCTCTTGCCATACAATGCCAAACAACAATATCCTGAGTGTTCAAGGTTTTGTCTGTGAGAGCAATTCAAAATCAACATATTGAGTCCACAAATGCTTTGAGAAAAAAGCCTCTTGGCTTTTTGGCTTTACGATTTCTTTAGTACAAGTTATGTGGTTTTGTCTGTCAGGTCCCTAGATTCCCTAGATTAAGATTATGAACTGAATTAACTTAATTACCAAATGGTCAGATGAACCAGCTGTTGAACAAGTAATCTTTGAACTGATCTTAGCTCTATACTAAGGTTGAAATAGAATATTGTTTGACCTTCATCACGAAATCCAGGGGAAAAAAAGTAGTGAATGAAACTGAGCAGAATATATATCCAAGACTCTTTTATATAATAATGCAGGTCTAAAAGCATATCATACAGATTTTGTGGCAGAGCTGGGTACAATTGGTGGCAGGTGGCACTAAAGTTTGATTTTCACACAAAGTATACTGTAAAAAAAAGCTTTTTCTGACTGAGAAACCCACCCTCAAAAATAGTTTGACTTGTCTACAGCATATACAAAATACTATTGACTGTACAAAAATCAATAGTGTTCAGTTTCAGAAACAGCAGAAAAAAACAGGCATGAAAATGGAAATAAAGAGGAAATGGAGACAAAGAGAAAAGAGTGAGTCAGAACACTGTGGACTGAGAGGGAAAGTGATCACTGAATTCGGAAGTGTGTGGACTGTTCGAGTTCATCTGGATTGTCTGTTCGACCTCTGTAGCCATGTTATGTTGGCTTGTTCCATTTTCAGTGGAGTTCCTGCTTGCTGTTGAGGTCAGTTCAGCCACAGAGCTGGATTGGTTGGTTGGGTTTGGCGTGTTCTGCTCTTCATGAGGACCAGGACATGTCAGATTGTTAGCACCCTCTGATTCCTCAGTCACTTGTGGTTTCTTGTTAAATTTGGGCACCTTGTGACTTTTGTCTACTTGGCTGTACATGTTGGCAACGGACCTCTCAATGTCCGCGAGATTCTGGATATTTTTCAGGATCCCTTTCAGCTCCTTCTTCCCCCCTTCAGCTGGCAGTGGGGGAGGAGGAGCGGGTTGCTTACGGGCTGAAACAGGGCGAAGCGAGGACGCAGATGGCAAAGTGGTTGGGACAAACTGGACGGCCGGCCGTTTCTGATCGGTGATGGGGGAGAGAGACGGAGGCAGTGGAGGTGGAGGTGGAAGAGCAGCATTCTTAGCGATGGGAGGAGTAGTGGACTGGTGAGGAATTTGGAGCTCATGAGGGTGGGAGGGAGCAGGTGGAGGAGAAGGGGATGGAGTAGAGGGAGGAGATGTAGATGGGGCAGGGGGACGCGGCTGCCTTGGAGGAGGAGGTGGTGGGTTCTCTGGTGGGTCTGGTATGATCTCCACAGTGATTTCACAAGGCTCCACCGTCATGTAGCTGGAGATGCTGGAGCTGAACTTCCTGAGGATAGGCGGAGTTGGCCTCTGGTTGGCCAGGGGCTCTGAGTCGTCCCCTGCGGTAATAATAATCCTAGGGGGTATGTCCCTGCCCACCGACATGGGACTGTAAGGGTAATCCATGATAGAGAGCAGGGTTTCTGAGGACAGCTCCAGTGTTTCAGTGCTGCCTCTATCCCTGAGAACAATGGAAGAGAGGGAGCCTTGGGAGCCCATGCTCTGCTTCAGTGTCCGTTCCTGAGCCTGCTGCTCAAACTGCCTAGCCTGCTCGCGGACTGACAGCTTGGCCCCTGTGTTGCAGCCACTGAGGTGGAGCATGTCCAGACTGTCCAGCCCTTCCCTGCCTCTCATGCCTGCTTGAAGTAAATGCAGCTCCCACTCAGCAGGGTCCATAAGAGCCTGTCTTCTTAGTGCTTCGTAGCCTTGAAGCCCTCCATGGATGCGGGTAGGCATTGACCAGATGCACCCTGATCCTGTAGAGTGGGACGGAGAAACACGGAAATGTTTCTGAGACAGGTCAGCCCGCTGTGCAGTGGCATCAGGACTGCCGGGGGGACCGTCATCGTTGTAGAGAGGATTGTGGGTGGTCAGTGGCCGGCGATCGGAAAGAAAGGTCACGTTGCTTTCTGACTTGGGCAAGTTGCCGTGCAATGTTCCGTTGCCACGGGCTGCGATGGCGCGACAGGCAAAGGTGCTAAGAATCCTTTGACGGTCGGCTTCCTCAATGACAGACTTTTTAGCCCTGTCCCAATAAAAGGTGGAGGTAAAGAAGAAGACTTGAAACAGGTGAAGAACGAATGTGCAAGGGTAAGCGGAGCAAAGAAAAAGGGTGAGGCAAAAGCGACTGTTCTGTCATTTGCACCTCAATCTTCACTCATGTGACTCTTAGTATTGTGATGGATGTAGCAGATTAGAGATTTATACAGATTATATAGCAGTATAAGTAGATTCAGCCAATCAATTTGTTTGGTAAAACAGATTGTCTATTGTCCAACTGTGACTTGTGAGCTTGCAAAGCACACATAAGTTGATAATACCAAGAGACCTAGAGACATATACAAATGACATATGCAACTTTTTGTAAAGTTATGGAGCCTCATTGATAGCATATGAAACGTTGAACAAATATACACCAGAGACCATTAAAGGGCTACTTCCAATAATAAATAATATGCAAATCAAGTGAAAATGATCTTCTATAAACATTCTAATTTTAAGCCAAAAGTTAATATTCAGCTGGTTAAAATGACTATGATTGCTGAAAGTCTTTCATGTCAGTAATGCAGCCTGTGATCCACAGACATACTGTACAGCCAAAATTGACCCATACTGTATATATTAGTCCAATCATAATCACAACACTAAGAGACACTGATGTGAAAGTAAGGGCAATGAAAGGCAGAACAGAGATGGCTTGACTTCAAAGTGAAGGAAGATGGGGAACAACTAAAGGGATGTCTACTGAAATGCAGCACCTCTAAATAAAGGGAGGCTCAGACTACATGGAAGCAAAATAATTATACTGCAATTAATTACAATCTCACATCTGTTTAAATACAAATCTATCCAATTGTTACCACTTTAACTGGACTGTTATATTTTCTGAGCTATGAAAGTTTAATACTAATTCACCACAGAATGATACTGATCATAAACCAAAATCTCAACGCTTTAATAAACATAATATACATACCAACGTCTTATGTAGATATGTGCACATGTTTAGCAAAGGCTATCAATTAGACATGAAACCAGAAGGGAATCCTATTCCTGTGCTGTATTCACAAATAGTATTGATCCTATGCATGGACCTGATACATTTTGGGATTACTTACTGCAGTCTGAATCCAGACAGGGGCAGGGGAATGGAAATGATGCAGAAGACAGAAAAACAGAAAGACAGTAAGAAGACTAGCCCCGAAATGTCTATGGTATTAAGTTAAAAAAATCTAAAGGATGCACAAGAAACTCGACTGTTTGTCAACGTTTGCATGCTGAGGGCATGTTTTGGACTGGTTTATTTGTTGTGTGCTTTCAAAACATATCCGTGTACATGCACATTTACAAGTGTGTGTGCACACACGCACGCATGCCCTCTCTCACACACTCTCTCTCTCTCTCTCTCTCTCTCTCTCTCTCACACACACACACACACACACACACACACCACAACACCTTTCTGCTGAAGAAAACTCTGGACAGTGTTTCATTGGGGTTGTTTATGGAATCAGCTCCTCTTGTTTCTAGTGCAGCCTGGAAAATAACCCCAAAATATACGACACCAGGCCACAATACTTTGCCCATGAGAGTTGTTCTGCCACTGTGAAATCAAAAGTTTCTGCTTGCTGTCTGCTTGTTCTTAAGTATCGGTCAACCTCTTGCTGTAAACATTGCCTGCTCTTTACAGCTTAATGTTAAATTTCCATTATTCCTTCTTTAACAGCAACCATGAAGTTACTAGCAGCATTGATTTAAAATGCATAAAATCAAAATTACGAAGCCCCTTGTTTACCACCAGGAGTGATAGTGCAATTTCAATTCAATCTTGTTTAATCTGAAAACCTTATCATTTCATTGCAAATTTAGGGTTGTATTTAACATGAAAGGTTAAATCCCATTGTGCTAATGGCAAAACATTCAGGACAGAGAGAAGCTGATAAAGTATTCAACACAGGTAATAATAAAGGGAAAGTATAAATGAATTTTATCACAAAATCAATTACCAAGCACAGGCCAGATTCTCTATTCCTTTCTATTCCCAATAAACTATGGTGTCGTTTATGAGCTTAAACAAACTCTCACCTTGAGTGAGGGGCATGCTGAAATGCATATGCAGTCTAATGGGAAAGGCATACATCAAATGAAGCCCTAATCACCGGATGAGCAGCAGCATACATTGTGGGTTGCAGAGGACAAAAAGTGGATCATGGGAGCTAAGGAGCATAGAGAGCCAATGATGCAGGTACCGCTGGGTCTAAAGCTCAATGGGGTAGACTTTAAAGATTAATACCTACCTATAGGACTGTTAGTGGTCATTTTAGGACAAAGAAATGATGTGATGTTGAAACATATAATTGGAATAAAAGCAGGAAAATATCCTCAGAAATGGCAGCAGGGAGCATTCACCCTGAAAGCACTGCTTATGACTTAGGACCTTAACTCCAGAGAGAGGAAGCAGCAGGGCACCAAAGAGTACCTGTTTATCAAGGGAATGGAGTTAATCATGGGAGACAGATAAAGAGAGGTCAGGGTTGACTCACATGCTGCTGTCTCCCAGCTCTTCATAGAGGTTCGTGGGAGCTCCGGCTGGAGGTGCTTTGCCTCCTGGTGGCAGGGCCATCTGAATCCTGGCTGTTTTGGCGCACTCGGCCTGTCGCCTGTACAATTTGAAGTGCCATCAGTTTGAGGACTAGTTCAAGTTCAAGTACAGCCAAGTATAGGGGTAAGTTCACAAGTAACACCCTTTGACCTGGAAAATCAACCCAAACATCAACTATAGCTCAGAAATATACATGAATAATTTACCCCAAAACATCAAGTCTTGAATCAGTGTTTTTATGACCTTTACTGAATGTTACCAATTCCATAAATTGGTCTGTTATCCAAAATGTCAAGTTAGGTTATATCTCAGCCTGATTTTAATAATCCCTAATTAACTTCTCTTTCTTCCATTTGGAATAGTGTGGTTATGGGTGAGGAGAAGGCGGACACATTAGTTTTGCATTGAGCCTCCATTATGTATCGGCCCTGCATTTTGACATGCATTGTTGCAAACAAGAGTTGAAGTTTTTTTCCATAGCTGGCACCTTACTAACCTGGGTGTGCATTTCCTACTTCTGTCAGAGTAAACAAGAGTCGACTAACAACAGGTGGCAAAACTAAGGAAAATGCTCTGCCTAAATTTGACTGAAGAGGAGCTGGAGATGGGATAGAAGAACTTGCAATGTGGGAATGAGGTAAAGGTGGCGAGTGTTCTCATTTTTTGTCGGTAGTTAAACACTTTTGTCTCAAGAACAACAGAACACCACCACTTGCATCCAAGATTGCTGAACAAGCAGTGAGGAAATGAGATGATGACTGAATACTCCAGTGGGAAAGCCTGTTCAATTTACTGATTTTGTATGCTGCTGAAAATAAAATTGAAGTTGCCTATTATTCTCTTCGAAAGCGACTCAAAGTGAAATCAACTTACAGTGTGATGAATAACAACTATAAAAAAAGATACATTCTTGTTTAGATTTCACAATTGTTTCATTTAGCATTTCTGAGGTTGTTACCTTCTAAGAATATACTTTCATAAACTTGTCTGCACTGAAATCTATGCAGTATGGTTAAAGTAGAGTGGATGCTAATATGTCTTGTTCCTATATCATGGCCTGAGACAGTTGAGACCTGAGATGATGGGGAACAGATGTCATATAGCCCTTTTATACTGCCTAAAAATCCCACCACCACTACTGAACTCAGTGTAAATGGGTTAACTCGGCATTTCAGCCCCATTTTCTAAACCCTGCAGAGTGTAGTTGTAATGAGATACTGTCTGGGTGGAATGTCAGAGAAACCGCTGCTTCACCCAGTTTTTTAGTGGGTAGTACCTTGTGAAAAACCCCATGTAAAACCTGCTTGCTTGGTGTAAAAGTGGTAATAGTTTGCAAGTAAGGGAGCTGCCTGGTGTTGGAAGAATGGTGGTGAATAGAAGGATACAAGAGCAGAAGTACAAGCCTTGTTGACTTTGGGTTGATTTTCCTTTGAAGACATTTCATCAGATGTTCCAGATGAAGAAAAATAGTTCTGCATAATTAAACATCAACCAAGCATGCTGCCAGAGGAGTTAGTGTTGCATTGTGCCATTGTGCTAAAGGCAAGTCATTTCAAAAGGGTGGCTTTAGCCAATATGCAGCCTTCTCATCATCTTCACACAGTCTGCTTGTCTTAAAGTGACTAATGAATAATGAAGATGTGAGAAATTGTCCTTAGCACACAGACTTCAAGCAATGAAAGAGTGATCAGTTATGAATGAGAATAATTACTTACTCTTTGAATCTGATGGAAGATGTTTGATGCAGAGGAGAAGAAGAAAAGAAAGAGAGGACATAAAAAGTACATAATTAGTATATAATGTAAGTATATAAGCAGTAAATAAAAGTATCTAATAGTATATAATTCTATAACAATTAGATAATAAGACAGAAATGCTTTTGCTGGGGGATTATTTAATATTGGGAGGTATCCTTTTGAAAAACACACCACTCTAGGTGATATAATGTGCATTATTCATGCAATCCCTTTCAACTCATTCAGATAAAAGACAGACTTTGGATAACATGCTCTATCAAAGATCTCTACCCGTTTCTCTAAAAGAAAAGAGGAGAAAAAAATCCTTATCATGTTTTCCTCCATTTCTCATTGCAGACTATGAGGCACTCAAGCCTGAAGCCATGACCGCAGGCTACATCCAAGAGTAGCTGTTGCTGTTTTCTTGAATGTGTCTTCTGTGCATAGTATCACCATTATGTATTCACAACAAAATACAATTATTCCACTTGAAAAAAAAAATGCATGGATCCATGTTTCGAAAATGATTTTTCCTCAAGTCAGGAGACACTGAATTCTACACAGAAATGACCCTCACTTCTTATAAAACTTCATTTGACCAAAGAGATGGTGCCATCTGGTACGACAGTTTGTGCTTTAGGTCTAATGTCACCATTACCAGCTTTCTGCTGTGTGTTTTGTCTGTGCATTTGCAGAGGACAACCACTCAACCCATCTGCTGTGAATAAACATTGTCCAGACATCAGTGTTTATGTGATCCTCTCAGAATACCAATGACTGGAGTGGAGAAGATGCCTTCATGGTTGGCTTGCCATCACTTTATGACCCTCACCTGCCGCCCAGGAGATCAGATGGCTCACCAGTCAGAACGACAAAATGAGGCATCATATTTGCATAGGTATTTGTTGTGAGAAACAGCATGTGTGAGAGAGCGAGAGAACATTGTTGATTGTGTGTGTGCTGGCCATAGGAGATTAGGTAGCGTGAAGACGCACTGTGACCATCACAATTGGCTATAGATATTTGTCACAAATGAGTGTTAATTAATCTGCTTTCACAGAGCATGAGCAGGGAGATTAGCCCAGCAGAGTGCGCAGTCAGCATGTCTAATGAGAGAGAGAGAGAGAGAGCGAGTGCGAGCGAGAGAGACAGACAGAGAGCAAGTGACCGTGAGGGGTGCCTGCTTTTAGATTAAATACGACAAATTCACATTTCAGCAATGTCCACAGATCACTGTTGTTTGCATTTATGCTAGCCCTATCCTAGCAAGCCACAGGGTACATTATGTAAACAATCATTTCCATTCCAACAATAAAACACCTGAACTGAATAAGAGAAGCAAATGCTTTCCCTAAAGACAGAGCAACTGGAAGTATGGAGTGCAGCTCCACACTTCTCTAGACAAAGGCCTGCTTGATTAAAATATATTTCCTTATTAACTCCCTGACGCTCAATTAAGGACAACTAATTGATTATGAAACACACTGATAATTATATATGGCAAGAACACTCACTGTTTGTAGGTGACCATGACGATGAGAATGGCAGGGATGCAGCAGAGGATGATGATGATGGCGAGTGCCAGGAGAGCTCCCTCCGTGTAGCCCACAGCCTGGGCTGCCTTCTTCACGCTGGCAACGATGTCCGGTGTGCGGACCTCCAGGACACGTCCGCCCTGGCCCAGGTATGGCTGAAACTCCTTGCTAATGTCCATCAGGTTCCCATTCAGAAACCTACAATACACAACGAGAATAGACACAGTAAGAAACACAGTACAGGAGTAGGTTTCTGATAGCACATTGGGTGGTGAAGCTTGGAATCTACAACATCTTCCCATGTCTCATTTGCTGGGTGAGAGTGAAATATGTAATAATACATTTAGATTTGACATGTGAAAAAAACTGGGGTCTTCTTATCTGCTCTGTTCTTTTGCACAAGCGCGCTTGTAAAAAGCCCGTCAAAAATCCCTTACCCCAATTACTGAAATCGACGTTCTCGTTTACATGGCAGCTGAGAAATTGGGGAACTGTTGTCCTGTTATTCACCCTGTTGTCCAAGGGTGAATAACCTGATTACTGAAGTGCATGTAAACATAGTAATTGTTCATCCATATTCATAGAGTGTTTCAGTTACAGACCGGAGGCAGAATTTGCACCAATGTTGCAGTAAAATGTACCAAATGTACAGTATATAAGACTGTGCAAACAAAAGTCCTCTCAGTATTAACCTCTCCCCACTCGAAAGAAAGAAAGAAAAAGTAATGACAATAACCATTAATTAAAGAGCAGCTGCCAAACATTTGGCATAATGAAGGAGTGAGCACACTGTCACCTCCAATTACTGTCATTTTTACCCTGCTGTAGGTGAATAAACGAGTGGAGATGAAGGTCATTAACTGGCCTCTCTGGCAATCTATTCTCTAGAGACCTCATATAGCAGAGAGCGCTGCATTCAAGGTGGCATAAGGACACTCTATAAATGCAACCCCCACCTCCCCCTTTTCCAACAAATCGCTCACTATCTCTTTCTCCTTCACTTTCTTTCCCCCCGTGATCTGACAGCAAAGCGGCAGATATACAACATGCAATTACCCCGCAACTCTGTCAGACACACGCTGCATGTACAAAAAGCTTCCTCCCTCCACTCTAGATGAGTTTCCCTGACAGCCACACATTGTATCTGAGGAGGGGGATTCTTATTAAAGCGAGGATGTAGCAAGTCTTTTTTTAAATTTAGTGAGAGCTCTTTCAAAAGCTGCCACTTGTGATAAGGCCAACACTTGCTGGCTCTGGGTAAAAGGGGCTCCTTTTTATGACACAAGTGCCATTCAAACAAACAAACAAACAGGGGAAAAAAAAAAGACACTCATAAGGTTGGTGCCCTTCTGCTGGTCAAGAGGAGGGAGATAATGTTTACAGATTAATTCAGGATATGCACAAAGAACCTCTAAAAGTAATTGTTGAGAGGAGGATTACCAAATGAGCTGGAATTCAAGTCAAGATCAAGTCAAGATCTCATTTAAAAGGGGCTTGGGTGGCTCACCGTGTAAAGTGTGTACCGTAAAACCTGTGCCGCTGCAGTAATTATACATGCATGTATTAATATTGAAATGGTACGGTCTGATTCCGACCAGCGCCCTTTGCTGCATGTCATCCCCTCTTTCTCCCCCATCTTCCCTGTCTGTCTGTTGCTATCAAATAAAACAGAAAAAAATGGTTAAGATCTCATTTTTAAAGGGAAAAGTGAGGTTTCATGCCTTGAGAGCCAGAATCCTAACAGCGTGGGGAGTTACCATGGACAGGGAGCAAATAAAAAAGAAAAGGGACTGACAGATAGCTAAATGTAAGCTAAGCGCAAGCATGGAGAGCAAAGGGATCGAGAGTAAAGGGGGGCTGCCCAGTAGGGGGGTGTTTCCTACTGAGTGGCACCTCTCATGTAGTTATGGGGGAGTTAGTTCTCTCAGATTAGTGCCTGCGGTCTGTCGGAGGGCCTTGGGAACACGACAGAAGTGGTTACAACATTATCCTGGGGTGGCGTTTTAACCTCACGCCGCCAGCCACGGCCAAGGCACAGCTTTCTTCTTCTGATGAGGTGAAAAGTTGTCGCAGATGCACTTTTTCTGTGGTGCTTTAACAGCAAGTGGACATGGCCTCTCAGTGGTCAAACGGTGTTTTAGCACACCGCCTGGGATAGAGACCCTGGGCTGACAGGAACTGGCTCTCTATCCCCAAACAACAGGAATGAAATGCACTGCTGGCATTCCTCCAGGTTCTTGGACCAGCCTTTGAGGCCACAGCATGACAGAGGATGATGGATTGATGGAAATATACCCGGTCGCCCCTCTCACTTTCTCCCTCCTTCACCTCACTCCTGCTTTTCCTGCCTTAAATCTCCCTCCTTCCCATGTTGGCATATGACAGACTTGAAGTTAAAGCATCTGGAGAAAAGCATCGGCAAGGGACTGAGTGGAGACACAGTCAAAGAGAATGTCAAAGTGAGAATAAGAAAGCAAGAGGACATTTGACTCACTGTGTGGACAAAGGGTAGAGACTGTGGGAATAGATGCAGCACAGTATGAAATCCAGTGTATCTAGTGACCAAATTCACCCCCTCACCTGTTGAGCTCCTGGCGACTGACAGGCCTTTTTGTGAGCGGGTCAATCGCATAGACCATCAGGTCTGACTTATTGTAGTCCTCCTGCTCGAAGCTGTCACCATGGCGACGTGGCCCAATGGCCTCCACAATCACCTTGGCACCTGGGATCTGGTCTTGGACGTAGTGCTCAAGAATGCTGAAATGAGCAGAAAATCTGGGCTGAAGTCAAACTCATATAACGAGGCAATAAAGGGATAAATGCTAAAGGTAATTAATGTCTAGATTTAATACATAAGCTAATATTCAGATTTATGTTGATAGCAAAAGAACTGGGCTCCATTACTCTATGACCACAGCAATATGAGAGGCGCTACTCTAAGTGCTCCACTCTGGCAATAACTGTCCCACTGGGCGGCAGTTTGCTTGGCTCTTGGCAAAAAAGGCTTAGATAAACCATTTCAGGCAGAGAGAAATCCGTACCTCAGATTACAGCCAATAAAGGAAAACCTCTCTGTCTGCCTTTTCCAAGGTGAATAAACACTTTGAGCACTCAGGTAAAATAGCCCTGGATCATCACCAGGGCTGTGCAAAAACGGAGACCTTTCAAATGACATTACAGCAAAGAGCTAAACATGACTAATGTGCGCGTTTTTCAGCCTAAAGAGCAGTGTCACTTGCGTGGGAGAGGCACAACAAGCTCTTGAAAAACAACTATTAATACCCATTTGCTTTTTCAGATTGACTAATTAGGCTAAAAGCTGTCCCCCTCAAGAGCTGCAAAAATAAGATATGTCTGTGAACGTCAATCATTAATTAAATTAGGCTCTAGAGGACAGATGTAACTGTCTCACTGGCTAATCTTCGATTTTAATTGACTGGTTAATGGTTATGAAACAAGTTAGTTGTTTGGCACTGCTGAAAGATAAACATTACACCAGTCACAAAATATTGCATGGAAATAAAGGTACCAGTTTGGTGATGTCACCTCGGACACTTATTTAATGTCACAGTGGGCAAAATACTGCACAAAAAGATGCAATCCACTTTCTGCAGAGTCTTCCTGCAAACAATCAAACAGTGAAATGTGTTCTGAATAACTGAGACTATCTGGGAAGTCAATTACCCCAATAAATCCTTCTAGACAAGGTGTTCTCATTGGAAGGCAAGAAAATGCACTGGAAAATGTTACTTTTTAAAGAAATATGTGTTAGAACTTGTTTGACAGGCACAATAATATTTATTTGCTACAAACTAAAGAAGGAAAAGAGATAGGCTGAAGTGAACTCTTACAGTTCTAAGAAGACAAGCTGAGAAAACCTTAAAGAACAAATCTGTTGTGCCTAGTCCAAGTTATACAAAAATAGCTTTTGGTGTCTATTTCATATTCATATTATACTGTATCTTGGCAGTGTAAAAAACAACAACAAAAAAAACATACTCCCAACATTATGCACATACACATTTAATTTCGTCTCATGGTAACTGTTTTACTTTCAGATTTCAGTCACTTTAAATGTCACCTTACCCAATGAGCTTCTCCTTATTCTCTTCCACTATAGTGGGTGGGACATTGGATACAACAACTTGCATATCTAATGCATTGGCCACTGAAACCTGTGAGGCCAAGAGAGAAAGTGACAGTGAGAGAGAAAAAAAGAAAGAGACAGAGCAAAGAGAGAGTGAGAGAGAAGTATATCATGATTATGCCACTTGTTCAGTTGTTTTCCTACTGTGAGTTCGGTCTGCTCACTCCCATTCTTCTTTTGGTGGGCCAAATGAGACCCCCTAATTGCCTGCTTGTATTGGTGCCATGCGGCAAACTTAATGGGGCCTTATTCTGATGCTGCAGTTAAGTGCATAGGCAACAGCCTCTGTGCTCTGCAGCCAAATCTCCCATGCGGCTCCTGTGAAATTAGGTTTCCCCTTGAAAATTAACGAGCGCCATGGTTAAGCACTCGCTGCTCTCACATACACAGGCAATGTCCCAGACCCTCCTTCTGTCTCATTAGAGGCTTGTTAGCCCGACATATTTCACGGAAACGCAAAATAAGCTTGCTCACAGCCAGGAAGGATAAGCACTGAATTGGGGGCAAAGCTGAGCCCAGTCACAGCAGGTGGGTGGGGAATTTATTGGGGGAAAATTACCCACAGAGAAACTGACACACACAGACAGACATATAGAAAGTCATGCACACTTACGCCCACACAACCGCACAAGCACACACATGCACAGATCAGTTATACAAAGCTGAAAACATATAGACTTCTGCACAGAGTTTAACTGGATCATCAGCTAGAAGCAGAGGGTTCACTTGGGTACACAATACATGTTGGGTGTGCTGTAGCTACTGTGAATAATTCAATGGAATGGAAGCTAGACAGTCTACCGAGAAAGGGAAAAAAAGTGCATCACTATCGTACAGGCTCCTGATGAATAAATCAGTACGAAGAAAAGCTGCACAGAGGTTTCACTGAAACCAATAAACCCATCACCAGAGGTTTTTCTGTGTGTGTGCACATACTGTAAGCGTGCATGTGTGGGCATCCACTGGTTGGAAATTCACAGACTAGGGTCAAGCAGGGAAAATGGCAAATCAGCGATATAATATTGTAGAACCTACTATAGCTCTATAAAGCCAATCACCACAATGGGCATCACCATGCCATTGGTGCGTAGGTGACCTGCACGGACTGTGAGAGAAGCTTGTGTCGCTGTACATTAACACTAATATACACACTTACTGTACAGTTGGGCAATTTATGCACTGATGAACAGATGTATATATTTACGGTTCTCCCATATTGACCATACATAAAAATGGTTGTGTGCAAGTTTGATGCTGAATACTCACCAGCACATCGGCACTGTTGCTGAGACCTTTCCCATAGTCATCTGTGGCAACGACCTTGAACTCGAAGTAGGTCCTGCGCATGTTGCGGTACATGATGGCTGTCTTTACGATACCTGTGTACATCTCGATGACAAAGCTCTCCTGAATTGTTTTGGGTGGCATAATCAAGTGGTACGCCATGGCACTGAAATTCCCAGTGTCCTTATCGGTGGCCTATATCACACACACACACACACACACACACACACGCACACACACACACATGGCATGTACATAAACATGCCACAAAAGAAAGGAAAGTGCCAGGGTGTTAATACTGCAAAAATAAGAGGCATGAGTACAGATCCCAAGATTAGTGTTTGTACCTCAAGGATCCGGCGTAGTGATGTCAGTTAACCAGCAGAGGGAGAAATAGAGTTTTAATACTGATGGAGTGAATACAGTGGGGATCACACAAGCTGGCCTTTGAGCTCACACACTGTCATCAATTTTCAGAGTGCTTGTCTATGGTGACATTGATAAATAGGAGCAATCTCTCTTTTTTTTTCTCCAGGTATTGGCAGAGGAGGGAGGAGGGGTGGAGGGGTGGGGTGGTGGAGTAAGATGCCAATAAAAGGGCTGACTTG